>LOEQ01009064.1:34042-63841 GCA_001685075.1 Bramus lutescens | reverse complement strand
ACCATCACCACCACCTCCACCATCTCCACTACCACTGCCATCACCACTGTCACCATCATTATTTTCACAAAGTCATTGCACCATAAAAGAGAGGCCCCTTTATTTTAGGAAACATACTTTTGGTCACAAAAATAGCCAGGAGCCCCCAGCTCCTCACAAAGAGCTCCATGTGACTCAAGATTGCCACTATTTTCTCTTGTTTTAGAAACTTTAATTTCAGGCATAGGTACACACAAAACATCACCTAATCTGACAAACCATCTGGTAGTGATTTTAGGGAGGTTGAATTCCTTACCCATATGTGTCTGGGTCTTAGGATTGTAAATTTTAGAGTTGTTTCTGTCCTTTGCTTTGATCCTGTCAACAATTCGGTCTCTTTATAATAAATTCTTGTTTCATTTAGTTGGCTTGTGTTCTAGTAGTTAAAATGTCAATCCACATTCTAGGTTTTTGCTTGCATATGATCAGCTGCATCAGTCTGACTCCATTACATCTCATATTAATTACCTGTGTTTAACACAGGTTTGAAGGCCTTTATTCCAATTCTTAGTTTCTGGCTGTGTCATCTGAGTACAGACTGCCATACTTGTGTCTGCTTGTATTTATCTAGTTAGCTGTGTCCAGGTATAGCGAAGCAATGTCATAAAATTCTGCCTTTCTAGACGTGTTATGGGCAGCGGGTGGCGAGAGTGACTGTTTGGTACCCATGCTATGTGTATGACATAATTCAGAGGACAACTTAGTGGAACTGATTCTCTCCTTCCAGTTTTACATGGATTCCAGGTATGATTATAACTAAATACCTGACCAATCGGTGTAAGGCAGGAAGAATTTATTTTGTCTTGCGGCTTGAGAGAACATAGTCCATCACGACTAAACTAAACTGGTCCATTACAGTGAGTGTTTACAATAAGCTGTTGAATAAGCACATATGAAAACTTAAATATTCTAAGAAAGCAAGTACTAATTTTACTACTATTCTGCCTCTTCGATATTGGGTTAACTGTGAGTAAAACTCCAAATCCACTGCCTGGTTTTCTCTGCAGGTGATCAAGAAACATTTTAAATCCTGAATCAGGACAGATGGTTTCTCTAAATTGGGTACCAAGTTTCTTGCATCAGTATGTACCTACAGGTACTGGAGAGTTTGTTTTAAAGTGGGTTCTGCCAAGAGCACAGATAATCATACTCTTTTGTGGGATTTAGAGAAATTTATATCTAGGAGACACTAAAACAGATGTACACATTAAGCATCATTTTTTTGTTGTCTACAGCCTTTCTTATTTTTCAGAAAAGTCACTGCACAAATGATGCTGTTTCTGAAAGTCCATACTTTTATGTTCATTATTTTCTTCGAGCAGCCTCTCTTTGAACCTCTTTTGTTTCCTCCCCTACCACTATCTTTCTCTTTTTCTTATCAATTTATCCTTTCAATTCCACCCCAGACATAATTTGACAAAGGACATAGTCCCACCCCCCTCACATGTTTCATTGTATACTGTTCTTAGCACTGCGATCTGTTTTCATGAATAGGATCATCAATTTAAAATTAAACTTTTGCCAATTTCATTATTTTGACGTTTGTGTTGTTAGATTTCAGTCCCGTTGAAGAAAATAAATCAAGAAAAAAAGAGATAAAATTAGGGAAGCTCACTGGAGTAAATGACATGTGAAGATACATGGTTCCTAGTGGAGTGTAGAAGTGAGTGACTGAGTTTCTCAGTGAGGTTGAGATGAGAAGAGGGTCCTGGCTTCCACAGATATGTGTCTCTCCACTGAGAAAAATGGAAGCTGACATCTCAGGGAAATTCTTTGTCAGAAATATACATCTGCATGAAGAGAAGAGAGTTAAAAATTTAATCTGCAAAGCTATTTAGAGAGTGGATAGACCTTGACAGGCCTCCCAAATGTATTCCAAGAACAGGAAGAGTGGAGTTATAAAATAAAAAGCTGTTACAGCAAGCAAAATGAAACTAAGCTTTCTTGACAGAATCAGTTTGCCAAATAACTTTGGAATTGCATAGTCTTGTCCTTCTTCTCTTAAAAATATTCTAAATGTATAGAAGAAACTTTTAGAATTAACATGGTACCTTTAAAGAACACTAATGTAATATGCTCAGTATTGCTCTAGAATGAGACATTTGAAACAAAATTAAAAAACAATGAACTCCCTGAATCATCAGGAATATTGGCAAGGATTCCCGAGGCATCAATCATAAATGACTCAGAGTGCTCCAATTATCACCCAGTATCTAAAATAGCGCTTTTAACCTATGGAGTAAAACAACCGAAAGCAACTCCAGGACAATGTGACAGGAATGTGAATTCTGTTCTCATTGGTGCTCTCCCCAGGACTACAGAAAGTTTACTCTTACAGTCTAGTATCCATTCACTGTTGGTTTAAGGAAAATGCATTGCTTTTTTTTTCTGGATTATACTTGGTATGAGATTTCTTTGTGTTTTAAATGCATACTAATTATTACTGAAGGTTAAAGAAAAATCAGATATATATCTTTCATTTTTTCCTCTTAAGTTATTCTTAGGGCAAACAGATTCTCATAATTAGATGGTTAAGAAAATAAAACACAATACCATATGAAACTGTAGAGAGAGGCTGAGATAATTGCTTAAGACTGAATATTTTATCAAATAGTTTTGATGCATCGACAAAATTCTGGAATTCAGTTCTACTTTTTTAGATCCAAGTTTTACACATGAGGAGAACACTGACTAGGTGGACAAAAGCATGCCACTTTAGCAGCCTGCTTCCCATTAATATTGTAGAATTTCTATCCATTAAAGTTCTAACAACTACTAAAGCATAAAGTTTAAACCTTAAAATATGAGTCTATAATGAAGTATTACTTTAAATCTTTAATACTGGGACCTAACCATGGTTTTCATTTAAAGTGTAAACTTTCAAATTATACATTTTGCTTTTCTTGTCTTCTAATACTGTCATACCTACTTTTCTCAAAATTATGCTTCTTGTTAGTGAGTGAGTTCTGGGATATCTTGCCCTCTTGAATGAGGTAGAAGTTGAGGATCAACACTCAAGGTTGTAGTCTGTAGTCTGACCACTGTATGCACATTATGGCATAATGGCCAATCACAAAACTACTCATACACATGTGTTCTGTACCCAAATAAATCATACACATAACATACATTTTTAATGAAATAGGAGGATTAAGATTCATCACATTGTAGTGGTTTTAAGAACTGTATTTTTCCTTCCTTTGATATACACAATTGCAATATGAACTGTGCTATAATTCCCCAGAACAAAATAAAATTAGCTGTGATTGTATTATTTATTTTTACCAATGAGTTGTAAGCAGCAGTGATGTGTATTCACTTCCAGAAAGAAACTATCAGAGCAGTCTTCCTCTTTTGACTTTGGAAATCTTGGAAACATGCATAAGTTTCCTACAAAACTGTCTTTAAAAGTCTGCAAGAACATTTGCTGTTCCTGCAGATGACACATGATCAATTCCCAGCCTGATGTGGGATGCCCTTTTGTATATGTATTTCTTTTTCTTTTTTTTTTTGTATATGTATTTCTTTTATTGGTTGATAAATAAAGCTGTTTCAGACAATGGTTTAACAGAGTAAAACCAGGTGGGAAATCCAAACAAAGATAGAGGGAGGCAGTAGGCAGAGTAAAGGAGATACTATGTAGCAATTAAAGTAGAAAGATGCCAGAACATTACCAGTAAGCCACAGCCTCGAGGTGATACATAGACCAATAGAAATGTGTTAATTTAAGATGTTAGAGCTAGCCAGGAATACGCCTGAGCCATTGGACAAATAGTGTTTTAATTAATGTAGTTTCTGTGTGAATATTCAGATCGGAGCATCTGGGAAATGAAAGCACAATCTCTGTTTACATAATGGCACTCAACAGTTGGCAGCATACATCCACGTAAAGACTATGGAAGCTTGAAAAAAAGGGCTTCTAGACCCATAAAAACAGGAGTCAGTTGTTGCAGGGGAGAGCCGCTTGTTTGCCCCGGCTGCCCAGAACTGAAATAATCGCACAGAAAGTGTATTAATTAAATCACGGCTCTTGCTTCTTATTGGCTAACTCTTACATCTTAATTTAATCCATCTCCATTAATCTGTATACTGCCACATGGCTGTGGCTTATAGGGTAAAATTCCCAGCGTCTGTCTCCAGCGGCTCCATGGCATCTCTCTGACTCTGTCTTCCTTTTCCTATGCTATAGGCCAAGCCAGTTTCTTTATTCATTAACCAATAAAAGCAACACATAGACAGAAGGACCTCCCACATCAGTCAGTTGCAGCTACCAAGAAGGTAGGCTCTGTTTTCTGGCAGTGAACAGAGGCACTTCTTTATGAGATGGCCTCCTGGTTCATGCTGACAGCACTATTGGCTGTGGTTATTTCATAAGGTCCTGCTATGGAATACTTAAATGGAGTTTGTGAGCCACAAGCTACTAGTTGCTTAATGGCCACATATATACCTGCTGTATCCCTGGAGCTGGGGCAGTGAGCATGACTCAGAAAAGTGGTGGACATATCTCTGCATGATGATGGGGTGGAGCCAGCAGGCAAGGCTGCAGTGTTGGTACTATCCACATCCATTTAGCATTTTAAAAAACCCTCCTACTCAGAAAAGGATTACTTATACACAGTAAAGACAGATTCAGACAAATAAGGCCTTGAATCAGGCCACAGTAAGATTGATAAAAGTGCATGGGATTAAGACAGAAAAGAAAGAAGATACATTCACAGATAAAAAATAACTTAAGGAACTGAGGTTCTTAAAGGAAAATAGAATAAAAAATCACAATGGGCCACAAAAAGATGAAAAATACACAAAGAGTCTGATTATGTATATTATGTTTTCTTTGAATTTTTAACTGCAGAGAGACATTTGATTGTGGGAATTGCTAAGCTAAACCAACATATATATTTTAAAGGTATCTTGACTTCAAAATTTGAGTCGAAGTACATGTTACTTTGGAAAAGAGGTTCTGCTTTTTTTTTTCCACAGAGGATGGGAACCTATGGGTTCCTTCCAGGCTAATGTGGTTTGATGGAACAAGAACCCCTGAAAGGTCTCTGTGAACCCTAAAATTATTCCACTCCTGAATCAGCAGGAAGTAGTTTAAAAAGGTATGCCCAAATTTCCAAATATCATTTATAAATGTTTGTTTTCATTTAAAGGCAGTTGATTATAAGTGATTAATGGTCACAGTCAATCTCTTTTAGAAGAAAAAAGGGGATATGTTGTAGAAATGAATACTTTACATTGGCATGGATTTTGGTCTATTGATATGAATTTAAGTTCAATTTTGTTACTATATATACAATATATATATATATATATACCCTTGTTTAAGGTATTATGTTATGCAGTTCATTTAAAAATGTAATGTATAATTAAGAAATCCAGACTAATAGATAGTCATCTATAATAATCAAATTTTTAGTTATGTTAGGTTTTCTGGATATACAGAGATATATTTCTGTTAGATAGGTAATCCTCTACATTTCAAAGTTCTACAGAATATGGTATTTAAAGGTTTTAAGAACTTAGGCTTTTCTTAAAATCGAGAGATGTCTGCGTCTAGCAGCACCAGTTACTTCAGAGAGGTTGATGGGCTTTGAAGAAACTTGTTATGGAATTTGCCTTCAGTGTGACAAGGCTAGCCATTTGGGCAAGAAACTGCTCTTGCCGAGACTGCTTGATGGTATACTGTATAAACTGGAAATGCAGGGCTGACAGAAAAGTGACTACTGAACCTTTCAAAAGACAGGATGGTCCTTCAGGATTCCTGCTTCACAGAAGAAATTGTCAGACATTCTGCAGGACACAGACGAATGCAACTGATGAACAGAATACAAGGCAGAATAGATCATCAAATTTCCTGCTTTTCTGAAAAGTCTGTCAGATATTATGGGCCTATAGGCTGAATGAAGATGGATGTCCCAATGTTACAAAAGAACTTTGGGCAACTTTCTAGGCAGCAAAATGTCTCTGTCAATTCTAGAACTTTGGATATTGCTTACAATGCACTTCCTGTTTACTGAGGTAATATTATATCC
The DNA here is from genome assembly GCA_001685075.1 of Bramus lutescens. Lineage (NCBI taxonomy): Eukaryota > Metazoa > Chordata > Mammalia > Rodentia > Cricetidae > Bramus > Bramus lutescens. The sequence continues at coordinate 57,767 of LOEQ01009064.1, read as the reverse complement.
TTTCTTTGATGAAATTGAAGGTTAAATAGTTATAATCACAGTTTTTCTTAGTTATGATAAAAGATAAGTTAAATATAAAACTTTAGGCTCATAAAGATAGACTAGATGATATTTTCCTTAATTTGCCAAATGTAAAGGGACTAAATATTGTGAGTATAATTCTTGTTTGATAACTGTTTTGTATATGTAATCTTACTATGTTAAAGAAATAAACCTTCCTTTTTATTTAGACAGAAAAGGGGAGATGGGGAATGTCCTCCTGAATGTATTGCTTTTATTGGTTGATGAATAAAGCTGTTTCAGCCAATGACTTAGCAGAGTAATCCAAGTGGGAAATCCAGAGATAGGGAGAGGCAGTAGGCAGCATAAAGGAGACACAATGTATCCACTGATAGAGAAAGCTGCCAGAACATTACCCGTGAGTCACAATTTGCTTCTGTGCATCAGGCATTGAACTCAGGTTACCAGGCTTGAATGGCAAGCCCCCTTCCATGCTGAGTCAGCTCACTGTTCCCTATTTCATTTTCATTTTCCATGGCTAATGTTGGAACCAGTGAATTATAGTAGCAGTGACAATTAGCTGTCATTCTGGTAAATGCCATTTACTTTCCTTTTTAACATCCTCATTGATAAATCTCATCACCTACAGTATGGAATTCATTATACATGATATTCTCAGATATGTGCAAGTCTCCCCACAATTACTAAGTGTTTGTTCATGCCAAGATGAAGCTGTGTATTCATTAGCACTTAGACTTTCTCCCTCCTTCCCTCATGCTCAGTTCCTATGCAGCTCTCAGTTCACTTTCTGCTGTTCTAGATTTCCCTATTTTATGTGAATGGAATTATACAACATATGATGCTTTGACAATTCAATTAGAGACAATGGTTTCAAGATTTATGTATGCTGTGGTATGAATCAGCACTGTATTTATTTTCATGAAAATAATGCTCCTTTGCATGGATATACCATATTTTCCATTGTGGCTGTTACTCTACTTTTGACTATTACAAATAGGATCACATTTTATGAAAGTATTCATCATTTCCATATCTCTTGGCTGGCAGTGGAATTGGTTAGTCATGAAATGACTCATGTTTTATCACTTAAAGTATTGTTGGTAATTTTTCAAAGTATTGTCACCATTCAAAATGTTTAAATTATTTATATATTTATTTATTTATTGCCCTCATGGGGACTAAACCAAAGACTGAACTATGAATCTCATTCTTTGTTTTGCTTTATTTTGCATTTCAAATTTTATTTTTAGCTAGGGTCTTCCTAAGTTGTCCAGAATGATCTTGACCTTATTCTTCAGTCCAGTCAGGTTGCAGACTTGTGGGCCTATTGCCTTAGTCCCATATGTAGCTGGGATTATGGACCCTATCCAATTTCCTGGCTGTGTTTAAACTATTTTTCATTTTTCATGGTATAACAATTCTGATTTCCACATTATTTGGCCCAGTATTCTGTTTATCCAATTGGAAACTGAATAAAATGTAAGTTGATAAAGCTTCCTGATGATTTATACTAATATAAGATGGAGTTAGATTGCTTAGAATTTTAAGATGTTCACAGATAATAACACAATGGAAAAGATAGTGGGCCAAAATTGTACTTCATTGGATTTTGAAGTTTTAAAGACTATATTTTATTTTAATCAATATATTTTTATTTTAGTTAGTATGTATATACTAAGCTTTATTGTCACACTGTAAACAAATCTTGTTTTTATTGAATCTCTTATTCCTTTTTTTCTCCATTTTCTTGATTCACCCCCTTGCATACTCCCATCCTTTCTTCTTTCATGCCTCCTCTACCTTCCTCAGTATCTTTTTTCATCTTATGGTCCCCTTTATAATTTAATAGCATATACTCACACTCAATCCCACTCCCAGGCCTGGGTATACACTAAAAGATGAAAGAGATTTGAAGATGAGAAAGAACATATGATCTTTGTCTTTCTAAGTTACTTTGCTATTAAAGTACTTTCCAGTTTCATCCATCTTCCTAAAAATTTCATGATTTCATTTTCCTTTGCAGATGAAGAAGGCCCATGGCAATTTTATTTGCCTCATTGTCAGTATATATTTATCTGATGGTGGACACCCAGGTTGTTTCAATTTCCTTGCTACTGTGAACAGTACAGCGGTAAACACAGATTAAACATTAGAATTTACAGAAGTTTATTTATTTGTCTAGTCCAAACTGTAACACTTTCTGAGTGAAAGGAGTTCTAGCTCTAATAAAACTAGATAATAAGCATAAGCCAAGGTTGTCCCAGACCAATCAGGGCATGTTGTCACTTGATATATAATGGGAAGTTTTATTATGAACACCTGCTCATTTGTGAAGATATTGTTTTATTTTTTAGCAAACACAATGCATTTGCATTCCTCTCACATTTACAAGCAAGAGTACATGAATATACATCAATTAAATATCAGATTAAATTAAACACTTTATACTTTTTCTCAGAATGAATCAAAACAAGTGCTGAAACAGGAAAAAATCTGTCCTATCTTTGCAGTGTTCTGCATTGTTTACAGTTATGCTGATATGCATTGCATTATCAAATTCATATTTCATGCAGTATCAATATTTAAGGTCTTTTTGTATATACTCTATCAATTTTCTTACTACTGTACTCTTTCTTACAGAGAACTTTTCAACATTAGGCATAGAAATGACATTGCTTCAAAATTTTGAATCCAAAAGAACATTTCGTGTTAGGATGCTATTATAAGATCCACATCAAAGGGGACAGTCTTTATATAGAAAGCACTGTAGTTTCTGAGACACGCTTCCCTTTCTCCTTATCTTCTTTTGTCCCTCCATCCCATTTTCACTTCAGTCTTCTGTTACCTAACAAGCTATGCTCAGTTCCTCCTCTTCAGTGTGGTGACTCCAGCACATGGGAGGCATAGGCAGGTAGATCTCTGTGAGTTCAGTGCCAGCCTGGTCTATAGACAGGACAGCTAGGGCTACACAGAGAAACCCTTTCTCGATCCCTACCCCCCAAATTCTTTTTTGGATATCACCATTCCTCAGTCATAAGACTGAGGAGTTATAATCCATTTCCCACTCAGATGCAACTGGCAGAGGTAGCTTCCTTTACAACAGTGACCATGTACTTGGAAATTTATTAAAATCAACCAAAGTCATTTGCAAACTAATCTTCTATTGGTACTTAATTGTGTTATGGGACAATGATCATAGTTCCTCTTTAATAACTTGAAATCTACTTATATAGACATATCATATTTGCAATTATCAGATCATTAAGATTATTAATATGAAAAGGGAATTATTCAATAACTAACTTTAGTACACTAATTAAGATAAATAATGGAAGTACTTCCATAGAAAAATTCAATAAGTTACAGTAAGATTTAATTTCCACAAAGGCCCAAGCTACCATGTGCCTTTGATTATATAACCTAACACAAGAACCTAGAAATTTTATATAATCTGGTGTAGAAAATGAGGTATGCCTCAGTATCTTGTTTCATAAATTTCTCACCAAATTCAATGGATAAATCATGGAAGAAAGATAATAAATTTCTGTAACTTCTGTTTTTGCTTGAAAGAACAAAGTGAAAACCAATTCTATAGAATTTTATATGCAGTGTCAGAGTTGGTCAAGAGCAATCAATCTTTATGGTGTATTAGCTGAATTTTCTCTCTCCTCAGCTTTGGCTGTGTTTCCATAATATGAGGCACATGTATCCCAGTCAGAAGGGAACCATGGCTCATTCATGGAGTATCAGAGGAGTCTCTGTAGTATCACACATAAGGCAGCTCTGATGGACAACATGAAAATTGTTGAAGGACAACATGAGAAACAAATAAAGCTTTGAGACATACATCATTGGCTGTGTAGCCATATCAGACATCAAAGGAATATAAATCAATGTAAAAATACACAAATTTAAATTATGCCCATTCCTAAAATAGTGACTCTTAGTCTTGAAACCTAATTTCTCCCTTTTCATAGTATGCATTTGCCTCTTGTTTGTTTTTGCAGTCCTGGGTGTTGAATCCAGAGTTTCATGAATGTTAGGGAAGCACTCTTAACAGAAAGTTACGTGTCCAGCCTGCTATAATATATGTTTTGCAATCTGCCTTTTGAGATTATGAAATAAAATTACATGATTGACCTATTTATATAATTAAAATAAAAGAATCATAATTATAATGTCCATTCCAAATTAAAAATTTCTTATTAGTTATGTTTGTATCCTAATATATAAAATTTTGCTTCACTTACACCCGGTGACATATTAAATTGATAAGCTAAAGTTACGGCTTGAATGTGTTCCCTAAAGTTCATTTGCTGATGATATTATCTTAGGTGAAACAATACTGCGAGATGGCATAATTTAAGTAATGCTTAGAAATGGCTTTGTGGTTATGGGTGCCAGGATTCCTAGTGACTCAGGAGGATAAGGAGGGGTATTATCAGAGTTCATGAGTGTAAAACCAGGTTGGCCAAAACAGAAAAATCCTACCTACAAAAAAACAAAATCAGTAAACATGAGCCCTAGGTGATTAGGTCAGAAGAGCTCTGCCTACATGAGTAAATTCAAAGTCATTATTGGAGAGGACTAGTGTCAGATTAATGGGTTTCTGAGAGAATTCTGAATCTTTCCCCTTCTGTAGTAAAGCATGTATTCTCTTGCCCTTCCATTTTTCACTGTGAGATGAAACAGGCAGAAGGTCATCACCTGTGGGCTTGCTTAGAATTACTAGCTTTTGCAGTCGAAATAAATAATCTCTGTGCTTTTCAAGAGTTCCATCTCAGGTATTCTACCAGGGCAACACAAAGTGGACTAAGACATCTACAGCTATGCAGAAACCAATGAAAATACAGATAGTAGAGAAAGATTCTGGTAGATTTGGGGGTGACTTATGAGTTTCAAAGTAACCAATAAATTGTAAATGAGTTAGAACTAAACTGAGTCTATTCTTCCCTAGGTCTTCATCCAGGAAAATGTTGTGATACAAAATGTCAGTGTACTGACATTGGAAACACTATTTTATTCTTATTAATAGAATAGCATTGAGTTTCAAAACAGATATTCGTACATTACCCTTTATGCTGAGGCATCATTTTTGACTTGTAAGTTGAGGTTACACAGTTTTTATATGATACTCAACTACTACAAGTAATTGCCATTAATGACTCTGGCAAATTCAAGACACCCATTTGCTTTCAGTATGAGTTACAGACAGCTCTAATGTCCTTTCTGATAGCCTAGTGTTCACCTTGACAGGAGAGGTGTGCAAGTCCAGCAGCTGTTTATTGAGTGTACAGTGGCATGAATAGCTTAAAGGCAGCGGCTGCAAGCCCACTCCAGCATGGGTGATGACTCACAAACACTGCATCTGTGGAACTCCCTGCCCAACAGTAGGCGGCTCCACTAAGGAGCCTCTTCTCCCCCAGAAAGTGTTTGTTGCTTGTCATACCCCTGGCAATGGCCTCCATTGGTCCTGTAACTTTCTGAGTTTTTTGAGCCATGAAAGTTTTATGAGCTTCCTGAGTCTTGTGAGTTTCCCTTCTGGTTCTAGGAGAGAATGCTTCAATTTAGAGAAAACAACCATAAAAGAACAACCCAAACTGTAAGTTACACGTGATCCGAAGAGCTGTAGCACAGTATGACTGTCATATACAGAGTCAAGTGGGGATTCTGAATGGATATTTTTTTCTGGAGCAGTTGGTAACTATATGATACATACCCTTATAATCAATCTTTGCCTATTTACATATGCCCATGCATATGTGTTTCCTTAAAAGAAGACTTTTCCTACTCAGAATTAAGAGAGCCAGGTGAAAATCATAAAGTCTTTGGGCTCATAGTTGGTTTTGCAGACAAATATTTAATTTGGAAAGTTAGTGTTTGCTTATTTTCATTTCCCATGTTTGATATAAAGCCTGAGGTACTCTTGGATTCAAACATGCAATCAGAATGACTTTTATTTTGTAATTGGGTTGTGCAGACAGCGGTTCGTGCACGGTGCACGTGTGGTGTGCCAGTCTGATCAATAGCCTGATGAGGCATGACTGTCCTGCACTGCCCAGCCCTACCATTTTCAACCTAATTAGCAGCTGCTCAAAGATGGGAAACAGGTGCAGATCCAGGGCCAGACCAGGGAAGTCTGCCTGTAATTAACAAGGAAAAAAGGGTCAGATATTCGGAAGAATATCAAGTTGGCCCACTGGGGTTAGCATGCTGGCCTCAAAGGCATAGTCACCTGAGATCTTAAGCATGCTAATGTAAATTATGCAAGCTTTCAAACAACGTGGCTGCATAATCAGTTGGCAGAGTGGAAAATGATTTTTTTCCCTGTAAGAGAGTAGGGAAAAGGGCATCTATGAAACTTATTTTTTTTTAGTATAGTGTGGACTTTAGTGAGGGGAAAATATAGACTAGTGGTATTTTCTTGGAGGCAATCAAGGATTGTTTGCAAGCTGTTCAGCAATTAAAAATCCTCAATAAATAGTTGAAGTTTGTAGGAAAGCCTAATAGTCAGATTGTTTAGAGAATTACTCTCCTAGAGATGTTTGAAAGTAGATACATTATACACATAAGCTGCTATATAATCATATTGGTTTTGGTCATTCAGTAATTTGAATTACTCCACATAGCACAGTTTCCTTTACCCTAAAGGGATAAGGGTTAGACTGAGCTAAAAGAAAGAGGAAAAATAGACAAATTCCTGATCAATGTATAATGAGCAAGGCTATGTGCCAGACTGATGATTCTGGATGTACTAATCCAGTTTTGAGTGTTAAAGAATTCTTCTTATCTTCACTCGTGGAACTTAAAATCCACCCTAGGTCGTGACTTTACACCCAGTCCTTTGAGACTGCCAGTAAGCTGTTTCCTACTCAGCAACAAATATCCTAGGCTCTAAGGTAATTCCGCGGCTCTAGTTGACCTATTGGTGACAGGTCTCAGATATTTTAGCCAGATGAGTTGTTACAGTAGGAACTGTTCTTTGAGCCTCAGATGTTCCTGAGAGCCAAGGTTTCATGTCCCACAATTAACGGGCTGGCTTGGCCTTTGTATTGATTTCATTAGAGATCAAACTAAAAGGGACAGTCTCACTCGAGTACAACTCTTGAATGCATATGCCACTTGAAGAGCCAAAGCAGTAATGAGGCAGCTTTATAATCCTCCTCTGAGAAAGGACAGTGAGTACTTCGAGCAAAATAAGTTCAACTTGCTAGATAAGTTGACACAGAGTCCCCACATTGCTGTAGTGTGAATTCAGGAATCTACTTGCAGTGTCAGGATGAAATAGAGTATTCTGGTTATATAGTATCTGAAATTATTCAGTGAAATCCCCAGCTTTGCTTTCAGAACTTCTTTGCACTTCTTTCACTGGTTCAACAAAAGTGTCCAAACCTGCCAGTTTTTAAAAACAAATTTTAAAAACTTAGCTGTCATTTTCCACATATGTACTGTGTTCCGAGAATGTGATGATCTTATTTACCCTTACAGAGACATTAAAGTCTTGGGTATGTCACCCCATGTCAGGAAATCATGTCTCAGAGATTTTAATTTTCACAGGAAAGTAAGGATCAGCAATGGAGGAAGAGGTTGTTAGCCTTAATTTAGGCCTTCTTCTTGATTATATCTCTCTGTGCACCCCAGTCCGGATTAAGCTTTTGATCTTGCCTGAGTCTTCTAATGCTAGGATTACAGGTCAATGTAACCACACTCAGTTTAGAGCACACCCTTTAAATGCATCATGTTACCTTTGGGGATGCAGGAGGATAGGCAGAAACTATATGTCTTGGACTTTTGTCACTATCATAATCTGACTCTGAGTTGATTAGGAGAGATGGGAGGATGCCAGGTGAATTTTAGGCACTGATTCTGGGGCCAGAGGCTGGATGACAGAAACAGAGTTTAGGATGTGCAGTTTCAGGACTAAACCATGGTAAGGTTCCTTGAATGCAATGGTTTTATATCAAAGTTTCTCAACATTGTCTCTAGTGTTACCTTTCAATGATTATTCTTTATTCTGTATGTATGTGAAGGGATTATTTTCAGAAATCTTAGAAGCATAATGGCTTTTACTGATTAAATGCAAATACCATGTTTCTCTCCAACTTAAACGTTTGTACCACAATATCTAGCCACCAGATATTATTTTTTAAGTGCAGGATATTAAAATATGTTGGAGAAGTCTTCAATAAAATTATTTCATCCCTTTTGTCAAAAACTCAAGTTTAAATAGGAGAGTTTTATTTAAATCACTGTTAAGTAAATTTAAACTTGGATTGATGTTCCCAGGTCATCTTGAATTACAATCATCCTCGTGCTTTATGTTCAGTAAACACTATGCTAACACATGTGCCTTGTAGGGCTAACACGGTCTCACTGTTGTCCCCCAGCATGCTGCATATTATTAACAGGAAAATACAAAATTGTATTTTATAAAAAGCAGTAAATACAGCAGAATTGTTTAAAATTTCCATCAAGTTCAACAGCTGCCCTCAAACCTTCTTTTAAAATTCACAGGTTCAAAATAGACATGCTAAGATTTATAAAAATAGATTTGTCTATCACTTCAAATTTCACATTTTTTCTTTTTTCTTTTCTTTTTTTAAAATACAAGTTGTGTTTCAATGAAAATTTTCACGTAGATTGAACATCTGAGCATCTGGCAATTGGAAGATAATCATGGTTTCCATGGTTTGGAGTCGGACTACAAAGGGTAATTGGAGAAGATGATCTTTGGATTGAATAGTCTAAATGATTTTATCTCACTCATCCTGATGACGGATGATAGATATAATTATTATCAGTTGCATTTTCTGGCAAGAAAGAGATTGAAGAATGAAAATGTTGACTTACTTGTGGCTAACTTCGTATGTCACCTTAGGAGTTCGAGTTTGGTTCTAAAATCCTCACTCCTCTATAGCATTTGTGGACACTTCTTTGTCTATTTGAGGCTTCAGTTACTCAGCTTTAATAGAACAAAGCTCACCAGGGCCTGTTACTTAAGTGTGCTCCACGGTCAAGCAACCCCGGGATCAGCTACCTGCTTCTTCAAACTATGGCATTTTAGATTTCGTCCTTGCCTTATGGAATTAGAAAGCATGTTTGAAGAACGTGTAAGAAGCTTGGTGGGTAAAGGGGCTTGCTATACAATATTTATGAGGTAAGTTCTATCCCTGGGACCCATGCAAAAGTGGAAGGAGAGAGCTGACTCTGCAAAGTTGTTCCCTGACCTCCACATGTGCACCACGACATCGATTTTCCCCACCATGCACTTACATACACAACAATACAGAGCTATAAAGTGTCCGTGTGCTGTGTCTGAAGAGCTCAGATGACTCCTATGAATACTGCACGCCAACCAGCCCTACCAATGTGAACACAGAGAATTTCCCTTGTAGAAGAGCTGGCCTGGAATATGCCACAGAATGAATAAGAAAATAAAGATGAAGACATTTTGACAAAGCAGGACTTCAGCTGCCTTAAGAGGACCTTCAACCTTCAGGAACACTCCTGCCAGTTTTATCAGGGCTCAGGTTTTGCCTGAAGAACCAAAACATGATGATCCTGTCTCCTTGCATCGATTTTCTTCTTTTAAAGAAGGTGTTCTAATTTTTATAACGGAAGTTACTTGCTCCTGACTTTTATGTGGCACAAGCAATCACCCAAGCTGTCTTTTCCCTTGCAGTGGCTTCCTTCCCCCCCTTTCCACCCACCCATCCATGCCTCCCATTACTGCCAGGCCATTTACACCATCTGCCCATTAAGTGTCTGTTGATGGGAGGATGGAGGACACCTGGTGACCATGAAGTCAGGCCAATACACTGAGGAAAATCAGCAAAGTGGTACGAAGTGTAAAATAGATTGGATCTTGGGAGTCCGGAGGGTCGAATTTCAGAGAAAGGAGGGACAAGTGAAGCAGGTCGAGTTTCTGAGGCCCAAAGCTGCCTTTTTATTTCTTGACCTTGTGCTCTCTGAGCACTGTCCTTGGAAGGGACTGGGACTCCTTGGGAAGCAGAGGCACATGCCTTTTTTGCTGACTGGCTTCTCAGAGTAAAGCAAATGGTATAAGGGGAGCCTCCTCTGGGCACCTGTTGGACTAAAGGCCACTGAATTCCTGAAAGGCCATCTGTGTGTCCAGGTTGCTAGCTAGGTCATTCCTTCTAATACCATAGAATATGCCCAGTCAACTGTTTATCGTTTCTGAAAGTACACTCTCACTGAAAGACCTGGGTATAACCTGCAGAAACATGGCCAGGGGGCTGCTCTCTAGAACACCAGGTCCCAAAGAATTAAATTAGGATGTGCAGTCCTCGCTTTACTCTACAGAGCTCCAGCAGCCAGTCATGCCTCTCCTGGACTCAGAATATCTTTAAACCACCTGCCGTCTGCTTAGGTCATGGTTTCTATTTACAACATGAAGCTGCATCAGTTCTGTTTCTAGTTTTTAAGTTCCGAGTCTGTTATCAGTCTTATGGTGTTTGGAATCATTTTAGTGATCAAAGGAGATTTGGGGCCAGAATCCTTCCTTATAAACATCTCGTGGGACAAAGCACAGAATAGTCAACGTCCTGTTTCAGATTCCTTGTCCCTAGCATGGGGTATCGACAGCAACCTGCCTTATAGGTTTGTTTTAAAAACTACATTAATACATGTGGAAGAATAGAGAAGTAGATTCTCACAGAGTGTTAACCTCTAAGCAAGTGTCTGCTATTGTTATTGGAGCAGTAAGATCATTGGGAAACTTGTTTTCTTTCATTTCCACCCACTGGGAAGAGAGACTAATTAAAGAAACTGTTATGATCAGCATTTGTATGGATTCCAGGCTCAAAGGCAAGGTGATAAACCTCTCCCTTCTTCCCATTTCCTGCTGTCTTTCTTTCCATTATCTTATTATTTGATTCCCACTTCTTTTAGAGAAAATAAGGAAAAAAAAGAAATCTATGTAATGATTCTTTCCTATGGTATCTTCCTTGTCAGCATCTGCTTCATCACTGGAAGGTATTGATGTATTGAAGGTTCCCTCAAGCTTGCTCAAGCGGGGAATTAACTTTAAGCTCAGCAATGAGAAGGGGCTCTGCAGAGCTGAAGTATCATGCTGCCCTTAAAGCCAAGTCCAGCCTGGTACAGTGGGTCAAGTCACGGGTCTTGGAACTAGTGTGATTCAAAGCAGAAGGGTGTTTGTGTGAGGGGAGCAGAGGAGAGAGAGAGAGAGAGAGAGAGAGAGAGAGAGAGAGACAGAAACAAACAGACACAGAGAGATATAGAGAGACTTTCATTCCTCACTTTAGATAAATACATGTCAATAAAAGTATTGTTCTACTTCTAAAGAATTGTGCACATGCACTGAACACCAGACATTCATATAAGACCTTAGCTGAAGTGAATATAATCGCGGCATCCTGGGAGAACTGGTTGACGTGTGTATAATCTAAGGGTGGCTACTGACTGCTCCTGTCAAGAGAGCTGAACATCAGCCAGCTTTCTAAGTTTAAGGAGAACTCTAGAAATCTTGATTTAAAAAAATCACATGGAATTTCCATGTTTTAAGCATCATCTGAAATCTACATAACAGTGGATCTTACCCATAAGCTTCAATATGACATTACGTTGTAGTCACTGAGTTCTACTGTGTATCTGAAAGGTCCACGGAGACTCAGCTGTTAACCTGTTGACCCCCAGCTTGTTGTACTAGAAAGTGAAGGGACATTTTAGAGGTCATGGCTAACAAGAGTGTCTCGGGCATTGCAGATTCTTCAAGACAGTGGTTCTCAAATTGTGACCCTTAAATACAGTTCTCATGTTGTGATGTCTCCTACCCATAAAATTATTTTTGTTGTTACTTCATAACTAATTTTGTTAAGAATCATAATGCAAAAATCTGTATTTTCCTATAGTCTAAAGTGATTTCTGAGAAAGGGTTGCTTGATCCACTAAAGGCATTGCGACCCACAGGTTGGGAACCACAGCCTTAAAGGAATGTAGGGTGCTGTTTTCTTCCTAGTCTCTTTTCTCTTTTACCTATGGAGTCAGTAGCTTTCTTTCTTTGCCTATTCCCAACATATGTTGTGTCTCCTTACCACAAGTAGAAAGAATTGACCTGTCTCATCTGCGAGGCCAAATATGAGGATTATGTCAGATATTCTGTTACATTCACAAAAAGAAAGCTGGCTAAAGCACTCACTTGCATTACTATCTCAGTAATTTTTAAGACTCTCATATACCAGCAGAATCACCAGGACACAGAGGGCCCTTGCCTGACCCCTGTTGGTGGTGAGAAACACCAGAGAGACTCCAGCCCGTAGCCCTGTGCCATGGACTCAGCAGGAGAGACACCTGAGGCCCCACCTCTATCCACGTATAGACATTACGTGGGTACCGCTATGACGAACAAGCACGTGGTGGATAGATGACACAGAAAGGTAAGCGGAAGAGTTTGTGAGCTGTGGAGGGAGTTGGGACTGGATATGGGAGAGTACTGAGGATCAGCCTGATGTGAGGCCTACACAGACACCTGAGGCCAAGGAGATGTTTCTCCCATCCATGCGGATGTCAAGGACCATGTCTGGGTCTGTGACCCTAGAACAACAGGGGTCCTCATAGATGTTCATGGTCCATGTCACCACCAAAGGTCATGTGATGTCTCCTGGTCTGGCATGCTGCCTGAGGCCATGTTGTTGATTAAGGATTGGTCTGGTACTGTCTGTACTCTTCACTAGCTATGGCACTAGGGAGCTCCTGCCTCGTCCCTGCTGGCTGAAGTGCTTGGAAGAGCAGGCCCCATACCTTGCTTGGGCAGCACAATACAGCTGGCTCTGGTGACAGAGGTAAAGTCCTGAGGGTGTCAACTTGGAATAGTTGCCCCTACCCCTGGTCTGCTGTGTGGTGGCAATGGCACAGTAGATATGACCTCACCTCCTGCCTGTCGCACTTATGATAGGCAGGAGAGCTGGAGAAATGTTCCCACTCCTTGCTGGTTACAGCACCCAGGAGAGCGGGATCTTGCCAGAACAACACAGAAGAGCTGGCCCCGGTAACATGGCCGTGGTTGAGCCGGCCAACACAGGATGTAAACACAGGAGAGCTGACACTGTGCCCTCTTATGCAGCACTCGGGAGAGCAGGCCCCACACCTCGCCTGAGCAGCACAGTGGAGCTGTGGTACTGGTACTGGTGCAGGGAAGCCAGCCCCAGGAAATGAGCATGGGAGAGCTGACCCCATCCCTCGCCTATGCAGTGTGGGAGAGCAGGTCCTTGTGGCACAGGAGTAGGGCTGTGCCAGATGGGCTGACCAACTCAGCTACCAAGTAGGACCAGATCAGGGCTTTCAGTTGGTCCATTCCAACATCTACCACAACGACGAACTGCCGGTGTGCACGAAGGTTTCAGCTGTGGAGAACCAAAGCTTCAGAATCCGCATGACACAGGATAACAACAGGATATCTGAGAGGAGTCCTGGTAAGGATCCAATATTGATAATGTGGCATGCAAACACAGGAGAGCTGACACTGTGTTTACTGGCCTGGAACCAGACCCATGACTTATTGCAATGCTCACTGGCCTGGAACCAGACCCATGACTTATTGCAATGAACATTTGCAAGTAAAGCTGTTTCGGCAAAAGGGTAGACTAGGCGACACACTGCAGCTTCCACTGGGGCATTTTTTTCCTTAATTAGCATTTTCATTTTTATTAATTTTTTTGTTCTCTTCTTCAGAGGAGGTTGTAAGGGTGAAGGGCGGATATGGAGGGCTGGGGAGATGAGTGGGACTGGGATGCATGATGCAAAATTCACAAAGATCATAAAGCATTAAAAAAAGAGTGAATTTCCTATGTATCTGATAAAGGCCTGGGATATAGATATAGTGGTATATAGAGATGGGATTAAACAGATTAATAAAGAGGTTTGTGTGTGTGTGTGTGTGTGTGTGAATGTGGAGTGTGTGTGTGCGTGTGTGTGTGTGTGCGTGTGTGTGTGTGTGAGAGAGAGAGATTAAAACTGTTCAGAAAAAAAGTGTATTCCATTTGAGGATTCAAACAGTTAATTTTTTTTAAATTTTACTTTGAAATTATTTTAGATATTCAGAAAGCTGAAAATGTAGTACAAAAACTTCTCTCTTACCATTTACTTAGATATCCCAAATTGAACTTAGGTTTGCTGTGTTTGCTTTGTCCTTAGGTCTCATTCTATGTCTGTCCATGTTTTTGCAAATTCTCTGGAACTACTTGAAGGTTCAGTGTCCTACTTTAAAGATTTAGTATATTTATCCCAATCAAAAATGTCCTTTTCTGTATCACAGTGCAACAGTGAAATCAGGAGATGTTCACCCACTATTACCTAAATATGAGTTTATACAGATTTTGTAGACAAGTTTCTTTGCAGCTAAGAAAAGTCTCAGGTTCCAGATATAAGAGTCTGGAACAAACTGCATGTTGTAGCCATGCTTTATTTGTATACTTCAATTGTTATTGTTTGATTGTGAGAAAATACCTCCTGCTTTTCTTTCATAATAAGCATCACACCTATTTTGTATACTGATATTTCAGAGCCTAGGGTATCCATCAATATTTCAGAAGATAAAATATAGCCTTTTGATGGAGGTTTGTTTAATATGTGCTAAGGATTGAATTTCCCTAGTTCTGGGTAGGTAGGAACATCAAGAGGAACCTCTGAGTTTGCAGTACAATTTTGACTGAATGAGGACATTTGAAGAAGACCATTTCTTTGCTCAGGAAGAGAAATGTTTCTTATGTGAAGTACTTGATGTATGTGCTGATTCCCCTGCAGGCTTCACAGCAGGCAGGGAAAAAATGATCCATGAAGAGACAAGAATGAAATTTGGATTAGCCCTGTTCTATTCTAGAAGTGCTGGGCCAGGGCTTCTAGAGTCAGGCCCAGATCATTTTACTTTTAGCCATATTTAAGTGCAGCATGATTTTTGGAAAAAGTATTCAGATGACACATAACTCGATCCCAAGTGCACAACAATTTAAGACACTGAGATTCCTTACAAAGTACAGCTGGCTTCTTTCACAGAACGGATAATGTTGACTCAGAGATAGCGCCCAAGATTTAGGGTCTAGGGAGTTTGACTGACGTAAACATAATGCCTGGGGGTGTTGGGGTTGTTCTGACCCTAAGATAATTTAGATGTCACTTCAGCTGTTGTAAAGCACAAAAAACTTCATTCATAAGAGTGGGTTTTATGGTCTTAAAACAAGTTCAAGTTTTAGGGAAAAAAGTCTTGGATAAGTAAAAACAAATTCTGGGAGATACAGGCAGAGGATCAGCAAGTTGTAAAACTTTATCATGCATACCATTCCAGCAAGTGCAGCTGCACACTTCACTCTGTTGAAGAGATAAGCTGTGTGTGAAATTTTTCCTGGCTTTTCCAGTGCTTATCTATGTGGATGAGTTTTTTCTCCCTTCAGCTAACTAGTATTTTGATAAAGTTTGCTATTTTAGCCATGTGATAAAAAGATTACACTCAAGCTCTCTTAGTTTTGCAAGTTTCTACCATTATTTTCTTCAAGATTGTATTTGTTTTTATGATTGAACATCTAGAACCCTCAGATCTAATTGATATTGAAAGTATACACAACCTGTAAAGTTGATGGAATTGGTGGGGAAGTGATGGCAAAACAGAATATATGAGATTATTTGCAGAATTTGGAAATAAGAACTTTTACTATTAGGCCTTAAGAAGATTAAAATATGAGATGGGGAAACCCAAGGTTAACATGAGTATGGAGATGCTGAATTATGCCATCCCCACTTTAAAATAAAAATGCTTATATCTGCAAGAAGCTACAACACACAAAGATTTTATAAGAAAAGTAGAATACAGGCAAATGAATGAAAATATTAGCCTAAGATGATAGTTCTGAGTTATGATTCTTTTCTATGAAATAAGATGCAATTGTTTATTCAATTTTTATTAGTTCTGTGAGAATTTCAACTCATTGATTGTATTTATCATCTCAAATCAAGTCCTCTCTTCCTAGACTTACCTCCTCCCTACAGTCCCTACCTTCCCAATTTTGTGTCCTCTTAAACACACATACAAACAGACACAAATACAGCATACACAAACACACACATGCACACCACATCCAATTTGTACTGTCTGTATGTTCTTGCATACATGGCCTTCTATTGGAGCATGGTTTGTCAGTGGAAGAGGTTTGTTCATTCCCAGCCACTCAGACTCGAAATAACCACACAGAAACTATATTAAATTGCTGCCAATGTGGTCAACTCAATACACATAAAACATGAGAGTACTTATAAAACATTCTAGACACAAATAAAACAAAGTTTAGCCACATGGGCTCTGTTCACTGGTGGCAAGCAGGGGCATCACAGGTTCTTTAAAAGAGGTGCAATAAAAACTGTGTGGCTTCCTTAAAAATGGCAGCTTCTGGTTGACAGCACAAATAGCTCTGATTCTTTTGGGAGGTCCAGATTTTGAGCATTTGAGTGGGGTTTGTGACCAGAGTGCTACAACTTGCTTAATGGCAACATAGACCTGCTGTGTGCCTGAAAATGTGGCAATGTGCATGGCTCTTAGAGCCAGCGAACATGTCTCTGCCATGTTGGACTGGGTGGAGCAATCAGGACTGCAGAGCTGGTACTAGCCATGCCTGCTTAGCATTTTTAAAAACAAGTGCTCTTGGTCAAAAATTATCACAGATATTCAATAAAGGCAGATTCAGACAGGTATAGACCTGTAAATGGGTCACAGCATTGGACAAATGTACATAGGCTTGAGAGAGAGGAGAAGAAGAAGAATATAGACAGTTATAAAAGAAAGTAATTGGTTTTAAAAAATAAAAAGTCTTTAAAGAGACAGAGAACAGGCTCTCATAAATTAAAGGAGCAAAGATAATAAAATAAATATTAAAAAGTAATGAGTCAAAACAAATAAGCTATGTAATTATGGAATATACATAGAGAGTCTGGATTATGTGGATTATTGTGTTTTCTTTAAATTTTTTGACTGTGAAGAAGCTAAGTACATAGGGATATTTCATTGTATAGGCTGCTAAGCTAAATGAAAATATGTATTTTAAAAGTATCTTGACTTCAAGATTTGGATCTAAAGATTTGTACTTTAGAAAAGAGATTCTTCTTTTGTTTCTGCAGAGGATGAGGACCTGTTGATTCCTTCCAGACTAATATGATTTGATTGGTCAAGACCCCCTGAAAGATCATTGTGAACATCCCCCAAATTACTTCCCCCAACAAAGAACAGGAAGAAGTTTGGCAGGAACTATGCACAAATTCCCAAATATTGTTTATAAATGTTTGTTTTCATTTAAAGGAGGATATACTATAGAGACAAATTCTTGCATTGGTGTGGATCTTGGTCTTTTGATGAAAATTTACGGTCAATTTTGTTATAAGTATATTTCTGCTCTTGATTAAGGTATTGTGTTTGTGCAGCTCATTTAAAATGTAATGTATAATTAAGAAATACAGGTTAATAGAGACTCATCTATAATAGTCAAGCTTGTAGTTATGTTAGTTAGGTTTTCTAGATGTACAGTGATATATTTCAGTTAGATAGATATTCTTCAAACCTTTTAAAGGCTAACAGATTATGACATTTAAAATGTTTTAAGAACTTAAGACTTTTCATGATGAGACACATCTGCTCCTGGCAGCACCAATCTACTTCAAGAGAAGGCATTGATAGGCATTGAAGAGGCTCCTTATGGAGTTGGTTAGTCATTTGATCAAGAAACTGCTCTTGATGTTATTCTGTATGAACTGGGCATGCATGACCCACATAAAAATGACTGCTGAACTTGCCTAAAGGTGAGACAGTGCTTCAGGGTTCCTGCTTCATGATAGAGTCTGTATGACATTGTACAGGACACAGAAAAAAGTGACTAATACACTGCCAATATAGGTGGAACTCTCTTTGACATTTCCTGTTTCATGGAAAAGTCTGCCAGATATTATGGGCCTGTAGGCTGAAGATGGATGCTTCAACATTACAGAAGAACTTTGGATGACTGTCTAGGCAGCAAAATGTCTCTGTCAATTCTAGAGTTTTGGAAGTAGCTTACAATGTACTTCCTGTTTACTTAGGTACTATTATATATTTCTAGAGTCTTTGAGGGAATTGAAGAAAGACAGTTTTATAATATAAAAGATAGATTAGATATAAAACTTTAGACTCACAAAGTTAGGATAAATGATATTTTCCTTAATTTGCCAAATATAAATGGATTAAATATTGTAACTCTAATTATAGCTTGATAACTATTTTGTTATATTTAATTTTACTATGCTAAAGTTAACAACCTTCATTTTTATTTGAAAAGAAAAGGGAAGATGACATGGGAAGTCCTTCTGTGTATGTGTTGATTTATTAGCGAATGAATAAAGAATGTCCTTTGGCCTGTGATAGGGCAGAGAAGAGCTAGGCAGGAAACGTAATCTGAATGCTAGGAGAAAGAAAATGGACAGGGAGATGCCATGTAGCCACCTCCAAAAGAGACAGACACCTGAGAACTGTACCAGCAAACCACAGCCATGTGGTAATACACAGATGAATAGGAATGGGTTAATTTAAGGTATAAGAGCTAGCTAAAAATATACTTAAGCAATAAGACAAGCAGTGATTTAATTAATACAGTTTCTATGTAGTTATTTTGAGTCTGGAGGCCAGGAATGAACAAGTGGCCTTCGCCTACAATTCGACACCCAACATGGGATGTTTGACTTACATAGGTATACACTTTTAAAAAGACAACTGGCTTCTTTCCAAGCAGTAATTAAATGTCAAAAGTTGTCCACTAGGTGGGGAACTTCATGTTCACCCACATTCTTCATGGTGAAATTTCGTTTGGTTTGACCCTGCTTAGATCTTTGCATATTGTCACACAACTATGACTTGTCGCAACAGCCCTAAGTTCATAGGCGCAGCTGAAATGCTGTGTCCAGAAGACACACAATCATTTCTTTCTGGATTAAGATGACATTCTCTAATTAGAAACAGCCTAGATGTCCTTCAATGGATAAACATATAAAAATAGGCTACATTTACACAATAGAATATTACTCAGCAGAAAAAAAAGAACAATAACAAAAACCCCTCATGAAATTTGCAGATAAATGAATGGAGCTACAAAAAAAAAAAACTATCCTGACTGAAGCAACCAAGACCCTAAAAGACAAATATGGTATGTATTCACTTCTATGTGGATGCTAGCTTTTAAGCCTCCAAACGTCCTTTTATAATGCAAATGACCACAGATGTTAGGTCTAGAGTAAAGGACTGGGAGGATACTCATTTGGTCAGGGAAAAATAATGGAGAGGAAGGACAAAGAATGGAATCAGCATTAAATGGAGAGGTGCAGGGAAGAGGTAAGGAGGGAATATGGAGAGAGATACCTTTTACGGGTCATTTAAGGGGTTATATGATAACCTACCCTAGCAGAACTTCTTAAAACAAACACATATAAAAGAAATCTAATTAGAATCACTAAATAACAAATAAGACAAAGACCCGAGTCTCCCTCCACCAAATGAAACCTGCAGTGACAGGAATAGGTTATACTCAACTGATAGATAGCTATAAGGGCCCCAAGGAAAACCCAAACAACCCAGGCTTTTTACCAAGGTTATTAATTGCTCTCCACAAGCTGGTGATAAGGCCCTATTGCTGAAGACAACACTTACATATACCACTGATCACGCTGAACTTGAGCTGGTGCCTAACTAGATAGAGCCTTCAACTGTACTGACACGTGTTCATAGTACTGGAAGTGCTTGGCATGCTACCAGAGGAACAAGATAAACATCAGCCAAGCTAAAAGCCCTTTGGCCTACGATGGTTAATTCCCTTGAAGATAAGCTGGTGCAATAGTTGCATAAAAGTTGTGGGAGAAACCAAACACTTTCTAATTGGATATAATGCCTACCCCATGAAATGGAACCCATGCCTAACATTGGACAGGTTGCCAAGAACCTGAGACTAAATACAAACCACAGTTAAGGGCAGACTTCACGCTTATCAGTGACTTAGGGGAAAACCAGATACTACTGTTATGCTTAAAAGAATATAGCAATAAAATGAAATAAAATGTCTCTTAATGGCATTCTACTACACTCATATGTCAGTGGTTTGCTCAACCATCATCAGAAATGCTTCCTTCTGCAGTAGAGGGAAATAAAGACAGAGACCCATAATTGGACAATATACAGAGAGTGGGAGACCTTGGACCACTCAGACCTAAATTGGATGCCTCCATCAAATCCTTCTCAGGGCTCATGGAAGCTAGTGTAAGGAAAAACATGGAGAGTCATTTATTTGGAAGATATGAAGGAAATGTGGTCTTTTAGACACAACAGACTGTCATATATGAACTCAGAGAGTTCACAATATAAACTTATAGCAGTATGCACAGAGTCTGAACTTGTCCAAGGTAACAGGGTACCAGTGCAGAGATGGAAAGTAGAAACAAGCTCCCATAGCTAAGCCAGAAGCTATGTCTAATTGACAACTGCTTGTTTTAGGATATTCGTACACTGTGTGAAGGTTATTGCTGTGCACGGTGTAATAAAAAGATGAACAGTCAATAGCTATGCAAGAAGTATTGGCAGGATTTCTGGGAAGAGAAAGGAAGAGGCATGTAGGAGAAGCCAGGAGACAGGGAGAGGAAACAGGAAGTGCAAGATGGAAGAGGGGCAATGCTCTGTGATAGAACATAGATTAATATAAATGGGTTAATTTAAGTTTTAAGAACTAGATAGGAACAAGTCTAAGCTATTGACCGAGTTTTCATAATTAATAAGAAGTCTCCATGTCATTATTTGGGAGCCAGGGCACAGAAAAATACTCATTACAACTACTTGTAAAGAAAACATATTTTTTTTTCCAATAGAATCTACTGAGGATACAAAATACACTTAAGGGCAGACTCCATGCATTTCAGTAGTTGGCCAGTACAAAATGAACTCTTTTTGAAGGGTTCTATTTCATGATACTTTGTCTGGACACTTTTAGATTTTAGACTTTTAGATCTTTCACTTGTATATTAGGGTTTTCAATTTTGTGTTTTCATGGGGATTTCTGTGTGCACAAGTGTGTTGTGTCCATGTCTATATACATTTCTTTTGGCTCCTTCTTTTTGTTTATTTGTTTTGTCCCATTCAGGTGTTTTGTTTCTGCTTCTTATTTTGATTTTGTTTGTTTGTTGTTGTTTGCTTGTTTTCTAAAAAGGGAGAGAAAGAAAAGGTGTGGAGTTGGGTGACTGGGGAAGTGACGAGGAGCTGGGAAAATTTAGGGGAAAGAGAACAGAGGTCAGATTGTATGTTATGAAAAAAATCGATTTTCAATAAAAATTAAAATTATAAAGAAGGTATTCTGTGAAAATGCTTTATGAATCCCAGAAATTTGAGCAGCCTTGGAGAGCAGGCTTTTGAAAAGGGCAGCCATGTCCTAGCTGGAATCAACGATGTGCCAGCCAATGTTGTGATATATTCAAAACTTTACTCCAGGAGCTCAGATTCTTCATTTGCAAAATGGAGAATCATCTCACCAGCCTCTCATGAAGATAAGAAGATAAACAAAAGGAAAACATTTAACTCAGTGCATCTGGTAGGTTATATATGTCCTATATATAGGATTTTTCTTTATCACTCCTTTCCGTCTTAGACACTTTCTAGGGCTTATTAATTCACTCCTTAAAAAAATCCACTGGGAAGAATTTAAACATCTAGTAACAGAAAATATTTTAGGACAAAAGAGGCACAGGGAGTTCTGAATAAATATAACAATCTGTCATGTTGGAAATAAACGTAGTGTGCTCAGTGTCCTAAAGTCATGAAAACAATCTATGATGAGCAAGTCTATACATGGATATGAATTGCTAAACCAAAGTTTTAACAGCATCAATCTGATAGTTGGATGTTTCTCTATTTTGGTTCTTTGCAGAATTTCTCTGTTGAAAATGTAAACTGTTGATAGCATCTCGAGTTCAAGAATTGTTTTTACAGCATAGGTGAAAAAGTCCTCCATATAATGAAAGGAGACTAAAGTAGAGTGGTCCTGTGTGTACGAAACAATTGAGTGGAAGAGCTGATATGTATGCAAGCCTGGGGCTCGAAGCTTCATGGCATCTGCTTTGTTAACCTCAGGTTTTCGTAGTCCAGGTAATGCTGCAATTACCTTAAGTTTTATTTTCTACTCACTAAATGAAATTGCTTTGTGCATGTAGATATTTTTTCTTCATCCCCAGATCTGAGGAGATATGCCACCAGAAATGGGCAAGGCAAGGAAAATTGCAAACTGGAATTTTTTTTTTAACCTTAGTAATGAAACAGAACTATCAATTTCTTTCTTTTTGGAAAACATTGCTATATTTAAGAAGATGACCATATGACTTAGCACCTAAACCAAAGCACTTCTGGGAAAGAAAGAGGATGGTATGTGTAATTATGCTAAGGTATAAGGAGCCAAGTGACCTGCGATGTATGCTCATACTGTCCTTGAGAACTTATGTTCAGGACTAAAATGGTTGCCATAAAACAGAACTTACGAAAAAATTGTCAGTGGACTCCTATTCATCTCCTCTCCGCTCAATGTCTGCCTCTCCCAACTGTCTCTGCATCTTGTTTACAGATCCTTTTTGATATCCATGATTTGGCATTTTCCTTGCAATACTTGGAGACTGTGCTGAATACTACAAACTCTAATCATAGAATTGAAGACTGATCTTTACAAATTCCTTTATGATCACATGTTGATCCTACTGTGCTCCTTCTTGAGCAAAAGACATAGAGTTGTATGCACTATGTAAAAATCTAGAATCAACATATTTGGTGATGAGGTATTTTTGTTTCCTTAGAAAATTTTTAAATTAATTAGTAAAGAGAGAAGGCTTTTTTAGCTGCACTTTATGACTTTCATTTGTGAGTCATCTCCAGACACATGTGTGTGTGTGTGTTTGTGTGTGTGTGTGTGTGTGTGTGTGTCTTCAATCTTCAAATTTGTACTGAAGTACTATGGATTTATATTATTAGGTAAAGTTTGATGCCAGAAACAATATTATACAATTACTTATCTTAGTTCATATGGCTAACAGTCTTCAGTGACATGTAACTCTTGTTTTATATCTATTTGTATTCACATACTTTTAGATTGGAGTTAATTAGCTTCCTGTGGTGACTTTCTGCCTGATAATACTCTTTAGTCTATGTTTCAAGCATAAGGGGAAAAAGGGAGAAAGCAAAACCAAAAATGTACAGGAAACACTGTAAGAGGCCAATTATGAAATATTCATTAGGTATGATTTTCCATAAATGAAGACCAGAGATAAAATTAGGTTAAAAAGTGTTACTACTTCTGAAACCTCATTGCAGGGTTTCCCTGTGAGTATTTGTCAACAGCTCTCAGTTTAGTTCAGGTTCAGATGATTTTCATTAGTGTCTAAACACTATGTTCCATTTATAATTAATATTTCAAATAAAATAGAATGAATCAACCAAGATTTAAGGAAGGAACCAAAAATATAGGAGTTCTAGTAAGTAGACACATGAGAAAATCCTAAAGGACATGACATTAAAATGACTACCAAATAACTTATTATTATGTTTATAGGTCATTGATTCTCTCAATCCTCATCAGAGAAGCTTCTTCTGCTGATGTAGGAGGGTCATCTGTCCATGTGTTATTTTCATTGGTTAATAAAGAAA
>LOEQ01009064.1:0-16973 GCA_001685075.1 Bramus lutescens | reverse complement strand
GAAGAATAAATAGATAATTATAGTTTTCCTTAGTTATGATAAAAGATAAAGATAAAGTAGATGTAAATATTGTAATTATAATTCTTGCTTGATAACTGTTATATGTAATTTTACTATGTTAAAGTTAAAACCTTTCTTTTTTGTTTAAACAGAAAAAGGGGAAATGACAGAGAAGGAGGAACCTAGAGAGAGATAGAGACAGAAAGAGAAAGAGGAGATTCTGTGGAGGTCAAAGGACTTCTTTTTAGCCTTCCAAGGGTGAGACTCAGATTGCCAGGCTTGTTTAACAGGTGGTCTCACACACTGATTTGTCCCATGTGTCAGGTGATCTCACACTGAGCCAACCCATATGACAGGTAGTCTTGCACATTTAGCCTTCCCATGTATCAGGTGATCTCACACAAGCAGCCATCACATGTATCATGTGGTCTCATACTGAGTCAATCCGTATAACAGTTGGTCTTGCACATTGAGCCATCTCATGTATCTGGTGTTCTGATACTGAGACATACCATGGATCAGGTGGTCCCACACAGAGTCATGCCATATATCAGGTGGTCTCATACACATACACTAATGCAGTCTACCAACACTGGATACATTGTTTAATGCATGAGAACAAATAAAATACCCTAAACAAATATTAAATAATTTTTACCAGATATTCAACTCATTTTGGATATTTAACTCAAAGTAAAAAGAAACACCTTTTCTGAGCAAACTCTTATATTTGCTAATTCAAAAGTAGTATAGTATTTTATACTGTATATATTTTCTTTATGACATTTACATATTCTGATAAAATTTTACTTATATTTAGCCACAGTCTGTCTTTTATAATTACTATATATTTATTCTTTTATACTTGCTATTTTATTTAAAGATTTATATATTTGTTTGTTTGTTTACTGCGTGTATGCGTGTGTGTGTGTGGGGATGTATTTGTGCTTGTGAGTCTGCCATCTACTGTATGAGTACAGATACCCGAGGAGGTCAGAAGAGGGCTAGAGTTACAGTGAGAAGCCTCCTGAGTCCTCTCCCAAAAAAGCAAGAGCTCTTAACTGTTAAGTCAGTTCTTTAGTCCCTATACTTTTTTTGTCCAGGCAATACCATGACCGTGTCTTCAAAAGACTTCTAAATGACAGAACAGCAACAGAAGTCGAAGATCACTGAAAGTTATATTATTTGATGGTTGGAGGAGTCATTGACGTGAACTTTTGTGACATCTGGAAACATTTAATTATATTCCTGTTTTGTGTAGATAGGGTCTTGCTCTCTAGCCCTGGCTGGTCTGGAACTCCCTGAGGCCCACCTGTATCTGCTTCCAGAGGTCTGGAATTGAAAACAGTTGCTACTTCTACGTGAATCACAACCTGAAACCTGGAGCACAGCAGAGAAGACCTGGATGGAGAGGAGATCAATAGGTAAGGAAATTTGGTGACAAGTTGGGAAACCTCGATGCTAAAGGCAGAGTTTAAATTTTCTCAACTAAACAATGTCTTCATCTAGGACACATTTAGTGTCTGTCAATAAAACATCTGTGGTCTGGGTCAGGGTAGCAGCCCTTTATTATTTAATTAGGAATATGATTGGCTTTTCCTAAAAGTAAAGATTGCCTTAGGGTTTACTATTAATGAATTGTCTCTAAATATTAACTGACATTCATTCTAGGGTGCGAATAAAACTCCCCTCCAGGGCACATCATCTGTGGAAAATCTAACATTTCCATGCCGAGAGCTGAAAGAATAAAATATTTTTAGAAATGTGACTGCGAAAGGAGAGCAAAGAAAGGCCTCCAGACCTCCAGATTAGGGCCGAGACAGAGGACCCAGGAGAGATGGGTCCTCGGCATGGGGCTGGGGCAGAGCTAGAGAGAAGATTCCAGGCAGTCTCCAAAGACATTAAATCAAATAAGAAAAAGAGCACGGCAGGCCAGCCGAGGAGAGGTCTTTGTTTACAGTTCTGGGTGAACAAGTAGCCCAGAGTGACGACAGGCAGACAGGCAGCACCCTTATGAGAACTTCCTGGCAGGAAGGCTTCTCCTCCACAGGGAGAGCTCTGTCTGCATTAGGAACAGCTCAGTCTTGGGACACAGGAATGGGTTTAATGAGGCTTTTATCTCTAGATCAACTTACAAAGTAATGGACACTGTCTTCTGTTAAAATCAGACTCAATATTAATGTTAGATCTGATATTACAGTTTATTACTCCCTATAAGTAATTTTTTAAATGATGTTGTTCTGGAGAAATTAATCAAATAGGACTTTATTTCTGCTTTAAAAACTGAAATGGTCTAGGTCAAGATAATTATCCATTTTCTCTGAAAGCATTTAAATAAGGATGATAAGACTAAAGCAATTACTACCTCTTGTTAATTACTTCAGGAAATTTATTTATAGCAATTTATTATTCTGGCAAATCTTATGTTTATCTGGGTAAATAGCCTTTTAAACAAAATTGGGCAGATGAATCTGGCTTTGTGAACCTGAGACAATTAGTTGAACAGTTAGTTCATATTGATGAAGACTTCTGTCCACACCTTTTCCTCTTCCCACCTACCAATACCTTACTGTTCTGCCAACAACCTCTCTCAGTCATGAACACTGTGTTCTTGAGAAACCGTCTGAAATTATTTGAGCTCAGGCAGCCAGATTGACAAAACCTTTCAGTGACTCCCCTCGTTTGAGGTGCTATAAGGATGCTGCCATGNNNNGGAAAAGAGACGTGGCTTTAGAGTTTCACTCTCAGCAGTTTGAGAACTCCCCTTCATTTCACCTGTTAGGCTTTGTGAGTTTTACAAAGAATAGAAAGTTCAATCAGTTGAAATCTCAATACGGATATTTTCAGGGTGTTGCTCACATTTTAGATTTTAGAATACGGGACATAATATATTTATGTAGTTCATTAAACAATAGAGAACCTGGGTAGATAGACAGCTGAAATACAGGATCCAGAAGGAGAAGTTTCTGAGATATTAGAAAACAAATGATCTGGACGTGGGACCAGATATCAATAATCTATCTCTCTGGACACTGACAACCATGCATTGCAGGAGAATGTGGCTCCCCTTATATGTTCAAGTCAACTTTGAGGTTTCAGCTAAGATGAACGGAAGACACAATGTGGCTGTTTATCTTATTCAGTCTTCTATAGTGGGCCCTGATCATTAGCAGAGACCCTGCACAACAATCGGGTATCAAGTTCTTAATGTGAAAGTTGGTTAAGGAAGACAGTTTGTGAGCAATAACTCCACACCTAAAACATTTGAGAGATTGGAATTCCTTTTTTCTGAATCTTAACAAAAAGTTCCAGTTCTCTCACCACATGTCTCGGGTTTTCATCAGATCACACTTGCGCTTAGTGTGTTGGTGAATATATTGGTCTTCCTTCAGATATCTACCACCCTACCAGTTCAATCCTACTGCCCCTAACAGTCTTGCACAGACTGCCACCTGCCTTAATCTTTCACCCACCTGCCTCATCCAGTTCCACATGACTCCTAGTGACGTCTTCTTGACCTTCTTTCTGCCAATGACTACAAAACAATAGCTGTCACACAGTCACATGGTCTCGAGTCT
Source organism: Bramus lutescens (assembly GCA_001685075.1). NCBI lineage: Eukaryota > Metazoa > Chordata > Mammalia > Rodentia > Cricetidae > Bramus > Bramus lutescens. The sequence goes on along the minus strand of LOEQ01009064.1, from coordinate 13,395 downwards.
CATCTGCACTTTGGACTTTGCCTTAGAAACATACTTTTAGTAATCACTGCCTCTCTTCTTCACAGCTGATTGCTAAAATCATCTTCTGCTTTCTGCAAGGTACCAGCCCTTTCCTTCCCTCCCACTGGCAGCTTTACAAAACAAAACAAATATAGAGGTAAGTGAGTAAGAAATGTCTTAGCCCATGCCACTGAGGTAAATTACAAACACCTGAACTAATTAATGTATTTTACCCTTCTGAAACAAAGAGAGTAGACTGTTGTCCTAAGATTGACCGTTTACCAGTGTTCTCACACCTATCCACTCCCACTTTTTTGGGTCTGGGTCTATGTCCTTATGCCTATATCTTCATCCCCATTTCCATTGACTCTTTGAATCAACATTTAAACGTGTACAACTCTTTTCAGTTTAGAGGGGGAAAAGGATCCACTTACACATCTTTTTCCACTACCTCTGGCCCCATTCTGGTCCTTCTCTCTGAAGTGTCATGGAAAAAACTATCAACAATGAAGAATAATTGGGAGAAGGTAGTATATGAATAATGTGGTTCTAATATTAAGTAGGCTGGGAACACAAGTCGACCTCCAGGAAGACATGGAAAGCTTCCAGAGAAGCCTTGGTCCAAGGGCAGTAAGAGGTGTGCAGATTAGTGATTTATTTCTGGAGAGGTAGATGCTGAGATTTCATCATGTTCTATTTCTGGACAAACAACTCTCCTCAAGATATTTATGTTTGCCTTCCCATTTTTTGCATTTAAGGATTTCCTTGTCGTTCATTTCTACAAGTTCCATTTTATCTTACATTTAATCTGTCATCATTTGTAGATGATAGTTTCATTGCACTGATGGGTCTTTTTGTGATTGGTGGGGAAGGCACATTTTTTCCCTTTTGACAGTTGGCTTGCAATTTTTTTTTCTGTATATGCTGAATTGCTTCCTTGCTCTTGCAAATATATTCAGCATCACAGTTTTTCTTTATGACAGACAGAAAAGTCCTTGGCAGATTCCAACCTCAGGAAGAAATTATGTCTGTCTCTATAGTACTGTCAAGAGACCCATGTATGCATGCCAAGAAACACCCTTGCATTCACAATGTACTTCCAGCAAATCAGGGAGGGATGATGCGATATTCTTTGATGTTGTTTTACACCATTGATTATTGTGTATTTAGCTGGCTGTTAAAGAGTTGGATTGAACTTGGATTGTGTATGCAGTTTGTGTGACTTCACAGACCTATCCTAAGGTAAAATTTAAGGGTTGTGACTTAGATTTGATATCCGAAAAGGTCAGGGTATATTGACAAGGATATTTTTCAGGTTGTCAATGGACAATTATGTTTCTGCTCTTGCAGGTATGTAAATAGATGTAAACTAAAATATTTTACAGTTTATTCAGAGGCTGGGTAGATGCTCAGCAGTAAAGAGTACCCCAGAGGACTCTAGTTATTTTCTAGTACCAGTTCCCCATGACTTATGATGGCCTGTGACCCCAGCTCCAGGAGATTGCTACACTGAGGGCAACTGCCCTCATGTGCACACACTCCACACAGACACATCCACACAATTGAAATAAATGTACAAGTGTGTACATCCTGTAATCATTTCGACTTTGGTTGTTTTACTTGGAGATCTTAATCCTCATTTGATATCCCCTGCCATCATCAAGAGCATCATGATTACAGAATGAGACGCAGTCCACTCTTCTTTCTCAGAATGTAGTACTTTCAATTTCCTTTAAAGTTTAGTTGTACAAACTCTAAATATTCTAACATATCATGACTGTGTACACCAGTATGACATACATTATATTCAGTGTCTGCTTAATTTCTGTAGAATGTTAATACCTGCTAACAAAGACTAAATCTTTGTTAGTATCAACTCTATGGTTCCTAGACCACACACACAATAAATTGCAGAGTCAAGATGATAAGAATTGATGTGTTAGAATCCAATGCATTTCATGTCTTTCATTTATTCTCTCAACTATTGCATTTTCTTGAAATTATATGAACACACATACACAACACACACACACACACACACACACACACATGGTGAATTCCAGACCCAGACCCCGAATAGTCAGTGGTGGCTAGCGTGTAGTTAATATACTGCTGATTCAAGATTTGGGAGGGGGATTAAATACCTGAATAATCTTCCTTTTGTTGTTGTTGTTGTTTTTTTTTTTCATTCAGAGAAATCCCGATTATCTACTTAGCTCTAAACCAAGACTGTTTATGTTCAGGTAAGAAGTATTGCTCTACAGCTCTTATCAGTCACTTCAGAGTAGTCTTATGTGTCTATGGGAGTACACTTTGATTTCTAAGTAGTTAAAAGAATTTCTCTAGGTCTGATGAGATGACCCAGTAGGTAATGGTGATTGCTGTCAAGTCAGTAGACCTGAAATAAATTTCTGGAACCGACATGATGGAAGAAGAGAACCTACTTACACAGATTGTCTTCTGAATTCATGCATGTACATGCACATCTCCACACACATGTGCCCTCCCATACATATATAAACCAGTACATGCAATAAAAAGTTTAGAGAATTCCTCTACTTGTTTTAGACCCTTACTGTCATGGTATCACATATTACATTTTCTTTTGAGAATGTTTTGCTTACATATTTCTACATAGGTCAATTTTTCACTCAGAGACAATTGAGTGAAGATTATTATTTTACATAATAAAATGCACTGCTCTAAATACACAGAGCTGTGGTCCTTAGGGGATGCTCCCAGACCAATATTATTGACATCATCAGGGACTTGTGAATAGTCATGTACTCTGGAACCATCCTGAGGTTATGAAAGGGGAAAAAAAAAAACAAACATGAGGGGAAATCTGTGTTTTAGGTAAGTCTTCCAAAGTGAAGTTAAGAAAACTTGGAAACTGTGTATCTTGTAATAATAGCCATATGAATAAGATTTGGTTTTTGTTTTCACCTTCCTACTGACCTGTAATCAACTTTGAATTTCAGCTTTCTCACAAGTAAAAGAAAGAAAGTTTATTTATTTTTGTGAGACTGTGGACTGAAGACATTCCAAATGAGTGTGACTGCCTTCCAAACACAAACCATTAAGCAGATTGTTTCTCCAGTTTGTTGTCATTGCAGGGAGGACACCATTCCAATTTTCTCCCAAGTCTTCATCTTTGAAGTAAGTTAAGTCTAAACTATAAGTGATTTAGTCTAACAGGCCAATAGCTTTTTACTATGGAAATCTTATAACTTTGGGATTCAAATCAGCTCTCCCATCTGAAACTACAGGAGCAATTTTTGACTTTCTCCTTCATATCCCAGTCATTTTAGTGAAGGACGATGACCAAGTGGAAATATTCCCAGTAAATCTTCACTGTCCTCCCTACAGCTTTGCTGGGAATTGGAAGAAGTCTGTAGGATATGATAAGCATTTGAAATCTTATGGGGGTTGCATGACAATTATATGAGTTTAACACCAATAATATCAAATGCCTATAATGAATTCTAATGCAGAAACTGAAGCTTTAATATAATCTTTATAACAAATCTATTATATGTCATTCAGACACAAAATATTTGAGCCTGTAAAGAACTTTGTCTCCTTCCTCCCAATGGCCTCGTAACTTCAAACCTTAGGTTTGAGGCTTTAGTAAATTATGTCTTTTATATAATGACTACTTAATAGTGACTGGTAACATTCTTAAATCCTTGAAAGGAAAATAAAAGTTTCTAAAAAGAGAACATGTGTTCTGAACTATTTTTAATAACTAAAATTTGTGTTATAATAAATTCCAATGCACTTAATTAGAAAAAGCAGAAAGGGATAGTTTAACTCTTCTTCATAGAATGCCTCTGAAAATTGAATCTATTTGCAGAGATAAATTTAGTGACTATTTTAATTGACGCTCTCCATATTCTACCAATAGCATATGGGAATTAATGATTTCAGTGTCTGAGACTGTCTGTCAGTCTGTCACTTTTTTTCAAACCAAATATTATTTTCAAGACAAAAACAATCATCTGAGACCCGAAATAAAACAGGAGTGTAACATCGAGTTCCAATTTGTGTAAATAATCTTATCCTGCTTCTGAATATCCTAGGTGTGGAATGGCGGCTGTAGCAAACTTCTTACTCTATCACTTTGTTAAAAACACAGACAATTGCTTAACTTTATCTAAACTCATGCATTATTGAGCTGATAAATCATAATGAGTTTGAAAGAACCAATATGCTCCAGCTGCCTCTTATGCAAATTAAGTACATACACTCAAACTCTTTATGGAAATTTTAGTGGCTAAAAATATTACACACAATCACAATCCAATGTTATTTTTGCATTTTCCTTGCAAAATTTTACCAGACAGTAGACATTTTCTTTAAAGAAGATTTTCAAGTTTGGTAGCTCCTAGATTTTATTTTAAAGAAAATAACAATACTCCCTGTGTGTATACATATACATATATATGTATATGTATATGTGAATATATGTTCATATATATACATACATAAAATACACAAATATCTGCACAGATATAATCACATATGCATAATCAACTCTTCTTTTTAGGTGTATTCAAGCCATGTGAAGGCCTGGTGAGTACTATATTACTGAATACTGAACTGTTGCTTCAGGAGTATTCAGAATTAGATTTTTGTGAGCCTTTGATAAATTTTATTTTGCTAGCACATTCATTTATAACTTTGTTTTGTGTTGTGATTCTGTTTGTAGTTACCTTATTTAATATATTTTTGGTGAATCAATACTGAATGTATGGCCAATAACAATGAATACTTTAAGTTGAAATACACCTTGTCAATATGTCAAGTCACTGACATAAAACTTATGGTCAGTGCCTATACAGTACTTTTGCTGGGACTGAGATTTTTTTAATGCCAAGTTTTCCTCTGTAGGAAAAAAAATATAACTATTTATGGCTAAGAAATACCTATAGCTCTTCACAGCTATATTTGGGGTAATTTTAAATAGTAATATTCAATAATCCAGACCAAGAGAACACGAGAAATAAGATACAAAATAGACAATGAAACAGACTATTATTTGAAAATCAAAAACTGAAATATATATGTGAAGTACAACATCACTGTTAACACAAACTGGAAACACATAAGTTAGGGAGGTAAATTATCTTTTGCCACTGTTCACAAGCCCAGAGATGAGCCTGAAAGTCATGTTGATCATTGATCCACTTGAAAATATTAAATATATTTAGAAGCAAGTTAGTTAAAAAATACAGAATCTATAAAAAGTAATATTGAACATGTATTTTATGATAAAGATAATAAAATACATTTGATATGTGTTCAGAATACAGAAACATAAGGCCTGAGTAATATAATAAATCAATAAAGTAGTTTCAGAATATAAATTCTGATTCCTGATTGATGAAATTTAGTTTGCCCTCAAGTACATTTTATGTTTGTTATTTAGGTTTTAACAAAAATGTTATTATATTTAATCAAATAATATAACAACAGTGCATTTAATTTAATTTACAATGTTTAGCCCTTTAGTATATGCTATGTATCATGTGCAATAGTAATCATATTATTTATTCCACAGACTCCTCAGGCTTTTGAATGAGCAGAAGTATCTATTACATGATTCGGAAACAGAATGTCCTAAAGAAACACATGTTGAGTTATTGATGGAACTTTTCCCTCTTAATCTGAACTGACTATAGACACTTAAATCAACTCCTGTACATTAAAAAAGAGTCATGATATGGTCTTGTTGAAAAGTAGAACTTTCGGTTCTAGAAATCATCTTAACCAAATATTTTCGTAATTTTAAAGGATTGTGATCTTAATTTCTATGTGTAATGTTTTGGAAAGCTGAGAGGAGCATAAATACATGATTGAGTTATAATGCACTGTTTGGAAAATTATGGAAAATTATTTAAATTTTTAGGGAGTAAATTACTTTGATGAAAAATGGCTTTGTAGATAATTATATTCATGTGGAATATGTTAAATATTTGGAAATGCAATCCCAAAATAATATAATAAACCTATGTGAATATTCTTTAAAAACTTTTAAAGTGCTCATTTTCAGAATTCCTACTTAATGAAATTTAATATGCCTTCCAACTATTCTTTCTTCTCATACATATTGGCCATATTTTGTTTCTGTTAACTTTTTCCCCCTTCTGTATGCATCTCCCATGATTTTGATCACCAAGACAGCTGATTTTGCTTGGTTCTGTTTTTCTTGGTTATTCTTGTGATTGATCAGTCGTGACTGGCTATGTAAATTAGCCAAATGGCTTGCATTGGTACAATGAGATACAATTTATAAGTGGTCCATGATTTTATACTCATTAAACCTCTATATTCAATCAATATATGCACATTTAATATTTTTAACCTGTTAAACATTCAATTTTCTATTTAAGAAAGTTCAGTTCTTACTTAATTCTAGGTTTTCCATATTCAGCTCTAATGAAGGCTTTAAAGAAATGTTGCTGGAAAAAATAATATTCTATTTTTTATTTTTAATCTCTCTTCTTGTTGCACATTAATTTAGGCAACCATTCTATTTTAATCAAAGCTATATTTCTTATTTTGAAGTTTTCCAGATTTGCTTGGAAGAATGGTTTAATTTCCCCAGCACAATAATTGTTGTAGTAATAAATTATAACTTATGGATGTAGAATTATAAACACCAACTACATTTGATGCTGTGTTTCTCCAAATGATGATGGAAGTGAACGTGAACTTTAGTAAATCTCTGTGTACCTTCTCTCCTTTTTACATTTCCCCAGTAAGCAAAACATGTATTTATACTAAAAAACAAACAAATAAACAAAAAACCCAAAACAACTACTGCTATTGCATATGTGGATATATCTCTAGGTTAACTGGACACAAAAGTCGCAGTATGGTAGGCTGGTTTTGTTTTCTTCAGAAAAAGCTGAGTTTGGGCTCTGATATACAGTTTTCATTGGTAAATGTCTTTTCTAGAAGCTAATCCAGTTAAGAAGGTACTGTAGAGATTTGACAAGAGCATTTTCTAAGCCCTGCAGACCAAGACAGATATTAACAATGCAGAATTCATAGTGTCATGTTTATTCATGACTCTGTAGGAGGGGCAGGCTTAAAACAAATGTGGATGTAGTTAATTCTTCATACTATTTTTGATACTTAAACAACAGGATAGAAATATTGGTACATTGTAAATATCTTTTCTCATGTGTCTTTTCAACTTGCCTTTGTGATGCCCAGATGATTTTTAAGATATTTGTGTTTGTTATATTTTAATTAAAATAAATGGATTTCTCTATGTTGACATAACAAGCTTCCCCTATTTGTCTAAGCCTAGACTCACACGTCAATGTGAAATCAAAGTGATAGCATTTATGAAAGAAATTTCTCAAAGACAAAGAACCACAAGAAACGCATAATTTTGTTTAAACTTAAAGAGGATTCAGAGTCCTATTTATTTTTATAAAGAAAAAGTCAGACTATACTTAGGTACAAATTATAAAGACCATGTAAAATAGACAAAGAAAAAGGTTTCTTCTTTTTTTTTCCAGTTTTTGCTGTTTGTATTGTCAGGAATTTTTCATATGAATCAGCATGAAGTAACATCACAGGGAAACGTGTGGCTTCTTAACATTGAGGGTGCTCCTATTGCTCCTGAGGATCACTGCATAGTGGCTGGAAAGGATGTGATGAAATGAAAAGTAATCTTCCCAGGGTTGCTGACTCTGAAAGGAACAGATGCCTTTCTAGAAGCGAAAGTGGCAATTTAGATCATACAGCAACAACATTATGCATGGTTCTATCTGAGATGCTGCCTAGAAAGAGAAACAGAGAGAAGATGTTAGGCCAAGCGTTGGAGGAGAAAGATTCAGTAAAGGCAGTTTTAACAAATATATTTATTTAGTTTCAGCAAAATGGATAGATTTTATGTAAAATGTTTTTATAATCCTTTAAAAAAATAAAGTGTTCTTATACTCCTTTATAAATCCTTACTATATGTCACTCAAGTTAAGCTCTGTTTACAATGGATTCTTCCCATGATTAATGGACTGTATTAATTTTAACGGTTTGAATTCTAAAGGACACAAAGAAACTAGCCCCAGCTTCTATGGACTGAGACTATTTATCAGCTCTGCTGTATTTGCAAAAGAAGGTGCCGTTGCCCTTTATATTATTGTTAGAGCTCAAGACAATGTTTCTTTACTTATGAGCAGATGTTTGAAATCCTCCAGGAGGTTTCTATAAGACTATGGAAATGAACTTGGCATGGGTACTGGGCTCCCAGGTGGAGCGGTGCACATGAGCATCCTTAGAAGTGTTAGATCAAGGCTAGTCAGGGAGAGCAACAGAGCCTAGCCACCAAAAGCCGAGCGCTTTGGTGACTGACAGGTACAGGCTCCTTCTGAAGCATGAAAAGGAATGCTAAATGATCTCCCTGACAGAATAAATCTTCTGTTTGTTTGGTCTGGACCAGATGTGCTACAGGCTGATGTGGAAATGTCTGCTCATGCCAATTTCACTTTAAATCACAATTTGGCAGGCCGGTTAGGTTTGAAAGTTGCAGCCCATTTAGCAATTTAAACAGAAATGTTTTCTAACAGTCTTTTCATTTAATTTGCAAATCCACAGCAGGGCCTAAATAGTGACTGTAAGAAGCAGTCCTTTGGAATTGTGGGTCACTTTCAACAGAATACTGTGTTTAAATGGAATGGGAAGTACTGCTTTGCTTTCTGTGTTGTACTGGATGAACGCTACACACATCTGAGTAGCTCTCTGTGTCTAGTACTGTGCTAATGCTGATTTCTGCATGTGTTCAATGTTTAAAGACAGAGGTGATAAAAGAAAAGTAAAAGACTGCTTACCAAATTTCAACTGTCTATGCAATCATCAAAATTTTGAGTTAGCAAGTATCTAAAAGGAACATACATTCTTTACTTCAAGATGGTGTGCACTCTCATCCTCATCATAGGTATAACGCTAAACACATTTTGGAGAAATTTTAAATTAAATCAAGTTTTCAAACTACTTTTTAGAACAAAGAACATAATGTTCAGAATTTCATTTTTTAATTATAATTATGTTCTCTTCAGTTCTACTGTTCCTGATTCAATGAATGTAGACATCTCAATTACTTCATTCATTTCTCTATTCCATGTGTCTGATAAGAAGCTTTCTACATAGCAATTGCAAAATAAAATTTAGTAAAAGAAGCTTAGTCAAATAACTGAATGCATTTTGTTCCTTTACTGGAAACCAGAGAAAGAGTTTGTCAAAATAGTGTTGATATCTGTTGATGTTGATGTGAAACTTGCACTTTTTCTATGACTCTTGACTGAAACTGTTTCCAAAACTTTTCATTAAGAATATGAAATGAAGGCTGGAGAGATAGGTTAAGGGAACTTGTTGATCTTACAGAGGACCTGAGGTCAGTTTTCAACATCCTCATGCTATCTTATAGCCACCCATAATTCTAGTTCCATGGGGGTCCAGTACCATCTTATGCATTCTACAGGTACCAGGAATTCATGTGGTGCACAAATACACATTGAATAAAAATAAATACTTAATGTTTTTGAAGAAAACAATAGGAAAATGAACATTGCATCCATCAGTGGGATCCAGGACACTAAACTATTGTTCATTTGTGAAACAATCATTTGGAATTCATCAGTCTTCTGAAACTTATACTAAAAAGCTTTCATTTTTTTTCAAGCTCCATCACTTCTCTATGCAATAATAACCACGGAATGTCAATCATGAATGTAAATGAGCATTATTTTTCTAGAAAACATTATCTAGACATAAAGATGTCTGTGCTTTGTAGAAGACAATGTATAAGAAGGGTTTGTTTCTGTGTTGTTTTGAATGCTCTGCCCAAATGAAAATGTTTAAGTGATATCTAAATCTCAGAGTTCACATCAGAAATGTTTTAAATTCTAAATAAAAGAAATGACAACTCCTGACTGGCAAACCAAACCATACCAAACCAAATCAGACCAAATAAATTACATGTCAAAATATTAATTGCAAAACAGAATAAAAAGCAACATTTTGGAAACTCAAAGATAGGTTTCTTTAATATACCAAAGCTGCCCCAAGTCTTATATAAAGTAAGATACTCAAATTTATTTTTAATGAAAGGAAAGCTAGTAAAATTTCTAACAAAATATTATTTCTTTCAACACGGCAGACTGACAAACAGAGATGTTTGAGAATATGCAGATACAAAGGAGTGTAGGTCAATTTTGGGATATTTTTTAAAAATTATATCTTATGGCTGGGTTGGTGTCCCAGTCCTCCCCTGGAAACCTTGCTGGTTACAGAAGACGGATGGTTCAGGTTCAGCATTCTCCACTACTAGTGGTCCCTTCTAGGGTTACCCTAGTAGATTCTAGGGTGTTTCTACTGCACTAGGTTAACACATTGCCCCCCCATATCCTCTACTTCTATCTGTCTTTCCCCATACTCTTTCCCTCCATCACCCGAACCTGACCCCTCTTATTATAATCTCCACCTGCCCCCAGTTCACCCACAGTATCTATTCTGTTTCTTCTTCCCAGGATGATCCTCATCTCCACTCCCCACACCCCAACCCCTGAGCCCTCCTTGTTATTCTGGTTCTCTGGGTCTGTGGATTGTGGTTTGATTATCATTTACTTAACATCTAATATCCTCTTAAAAGTGAGTACATATGTACACCATGTTTGTTTTTCTGAGTCTGGGATATCTCACACAAGATGATTTTTTTTTCTAGTTCCATACATTTCTATGCAAATTTCATGATGTCATTTTTTTTAAACTTCTGAGTAATACTTCATTTTGTAAATATACCACGTTTTATATATCCATTCTTTTGTTGAGGGACATTTAAGCTGTTTCCAGTTTCTGACTATTATGAATGAATCTACTATGAACATAGTTGAACAGGTGTCTTTATGTTAGGATGAAGCATCCTGTGGGTAAATGCCAAAGAGTGATATAGCTTGTTCTTGAAGTAGATCACCTCCCAATTTTCTCAGGAATGTCCATATTGATTTCCACAGCGTCAGCCTATATCTTAAGGATTTTTAAGAGACATGTGATAGATAGAATGCAGGATGTAGTGACCCTTGTGAAATTTAATGGCAGATTTGTTTTAAATGTTCACTTCACCCCATTCCAGACCTCATGACAATAACTAGATTCTCAAAGTAATGGATTTAACTGACATCTAAATATGATTTTTGACCTATGCATAAGTATTCAAGACCTTATTTATGCCATAAAGTTCAGTTGAGAGGTCTAAAGAATCTGTGTCGGGTGCATGAACAGCGAAAGTTAAGCAAAAGGGGGAGCAGACAAGGAAATGAATGACTTATAGGCCTCTATTTAGGTCAATAGTGTGTGGGAAGGGGGCAGAGCTCTCTGGGGGAATGAGGGGGGGCTACTTGTTTACAAGTTGGATAGTTACATGACAGAAAGGGAGTTTCATGGGGGAAAGACAGGGAAGAAATTGAACTTTCCTTTTCTGAACCTCAGCTCGCCATTGCTAGGGGCAACCAGCGAGTGGTCAGTTAAGAGTGTTAAGTGATCTATAAACATTCTTTCTGGCTGGCCCTTACTTGAGGTCCATTGGAGCATGGAAGGCAGTAATCTACAGAAACAACTTTAATTTTGGAGACCAAACTACTGTAGCTGTAGGAATTGTTCCCATTCAGTCCCTAACTGATGGAAAGGGTGGGAATGAGCAAATCTAGAAGGCTTGGTAGCCTGAAAGCTGTGCTTATAGCACTTCCTGGTTATTTACATTACTGATATTGTATGCAAAGCACAGTTGATACCCATTAGTGACAAAAGACCTAACTCAAATCATCCACCTTTCTAGGTTACAGAGTTAATACACTAACAAAGTTTATGCCATTACATTTAACATATCTATACCTATGTATATATCTGCTGTAGGAGGGTGCTTGTTAGTTCCTGGCTGCTCAGGCCCGAAATAATTACACAGAAACCATATTATTTGCAATAATATTTGGCCAATAGCTTAAGAATATTTCTAGCTAACTCATATCTTAAATTAACCCATCTCTGTGTATTACCATGAGGCTGTGGCTTACTGGGTAAAGTTCTGGTGTTTGTCTCCGGTGGGGCTGTATGGCTTCTTCCTTACTTCACCTCCCTTCTCCCAGCATTCAGTTTAGTTTTCCCCACATAGCTGCCCTATCAACAGGCTAGGGAAGTTTCTTTATTCACCAAAGGTATGCACAACATACAGACGGGAATCCCACCTTTTCTGTTTAAATAAAAGGGAGGTTTTATCTTTAACATAGTAAAATTATAGATAACAAAACAGATATCAAGCAATAATTACAGTTAGAATATTTGTATCTACTTTATCTTTTATCATAACTAAGAAAAACTATAACTATAAACTCTTCAACTCTATCAAAGACGCCAGAAGTATATAATACCTAAGCTAACAGGAAGTGCATTGTAAGCTACTTCTAAAACTCTAGAATTAACAGAGACATCTCGCTGCCTGGACCGTCACTCAGATTTCTTCTGTACTGTTGGGGAACCCATCTTCAGCTTACAGGACCATAGAATCTGGCAGACTTTTCCATGAAGCAGGAAGACAGTTTGAAAGACAGTTCTGCCTATATTCAGTTTGTCAGTTACTTTCTTCTATGTCCTGCAGAATGTCTTGCAGACTCTTTCATGAATCAGGAACCCTGAAGGACTGTTTCACCTTTAATCAAGTTCAGCAGTCATTTCTCTGTGGATTCTCCATGTCTACTTCATACAGCAGAGCATCAAGCAATTCAGGCAAGTGCAGCTTTTTGCCAAAATGGCTAAGACACTCCATAAGGATCCTCTTTGATGCCCATCATCCTCTTGGAGAAGATTAGTGCTTCCAGGAGCAGAAGTGTCTCATTGTCATGAAAAGTCCTAAGTTATTATAACATTTTAAATGCCATATTCTGTAGCTCTTTGAAGTGATTGAAAAATACCTATTTATCCGAAATATATCTAGAAAACCTAACTAACATGACTACAACCTTGACTATTATTGATGATTATCTATTAACCTATATTTCTTAATTATGCACTACATTTTTAAATGAGCCATCCACAATAGCTTAATCAACAGCAGAAATATACATATAACAAAATTGACCTTAAATTTGAATCAATAAACCAGGATCCATACCAATGCAAAATATTCATTTCTATATCAATCCTCCTTTAAATATAAAGAAACATTTACAAACAATATTTAGGGATAAGGCATAGTTCTCTCCAAACTTCTTCCTGTTTTTTGTTGGGCAAAGTATTTATGGGGGTTCTCACAGTAACCTTTTGGGGGGAGGGGGTTCTTGGTCCATCAAACCACATTAGTCTGGAAGGAATCCATAGGTTCTCATCTTC
>LOEQ01009063.1:54901-66190 GCA_001685075.1 Bramus lutescens | reverse complement strand
TACTGTCCAGAAGCACTTTTTAAATTTCTAAGTGCTTCTTAAAACTTAACATGCATCATTACTATTTTATATACAATAATTCCTGTTTGTGCCACACAATTCAACACGGTGGAGCCACTTGTGCCTCTGCGCTCTGCACACCACCCCACTTCCAGGCACATAGCCAGTTCACATTGCTGAAGCATGCTGTTCACAAACTCCATCCAAATGTGAGGTTTTCCAAAAGAGTCAGAGTTCATGCTAGCAGCACATAGAGCCTATGGCTGGAAGCTGCCATTTAAAACCACGCAGCAGCTACTGCTGAATCAGTAAGACCTCTTTTGAAAGAGCTGCAGCATGCTGCCAACAAACAGCAATAAGCTGTTTTAAACTCTATATTTTTGTGTCTAGAATTTGTTTTCAAGCTCTCTCCAGTTTTTAAGTGGATTTTAGTAAGCCATGTTGGTGCCAATTTGTTGTAAGGAGCTGCTTGCTGGTTTCCAGTTGCTCGACTACTTTAGACCTGAAATTATCACATAGAAACTGTATTAAACAAATCACTGCTTGGTGCACTAGCTGTTGCTTCTTATTGGCTAATCTCTTACATACTAATTTAACCCATTTCTCTTAATCTGTATTTTGCCACATGGTGGTGGCTTACCAGCTAAATTGCCTGTCTCTGGTGGGTCTGTTGCTTCCCTCTGACTCTGCTCTTCTTCCTCACACCATTTAGCTTAGTTTCCCCTGCCTACCTAAGTTCTTTCTTATCCACAGGCCAACCCAGTTTTCTGTATTCATTAATGGTAATCACAGCATGCAGAGAGAAATTCCACATCATGGGAGTGCTGATATTCTTATGGGGACCTAAAGAAAATTCATTATGGTCAAATCTTTACTGGAATATTTTGTGAGGCTTGATCATCTCAGCCAGCAGTCTTGAGACTGTCCTGGATGTATAACTCAGATGAAACTCCAGCAGAGGTCCTCTGAAATGTTGGATCATCTGGACTTCGACTCCTACCAGAGACTTTCCAGGGGGTCTTTCTTGCTCAAATCAAATCTTTTTTAACACAGAATGAATCTACAGCCTCTCATATTCTTAGAAAACAAAAGCAAAACCTCTTTTAAAGTAACATATATTTTAACTTAAATTTCAATTTCAAGGCATTTTTAAAATACATATGCTGAATTAATCCAGCAGCATTCATAATCAAATGTGCTTTAGCCATCTAATGTGGAATTCCCCTCTCTATGCTGTGATTACAATTAATGAATGCAGAACTGCTTTGGGCCTATAGCTAAGCAGGGCAGAACAAAAGTAGTTGGGGAAAACTAAATGGAATACTGGAAGAAAGGCAGCAGAGTCAGAAAGAATCCCCACCACAACCAGATGGAACTTTACATAGTAAAACACAGCAATGTGGCAATACACAGATTACTTGAAATGGGTTAAATTAAGATAAAAGAGTTAGTTGATAGGAGCATGTGATCAAACCAGACTCTCTGAATGTGGCTGACAAGGAGAGCTGACTGAGAAGCCAAGGACAATGGATCTGTGTTTTGATTCTACTGCATGCATTGGCTGTGTGGGAGTCTAGTGTGTTTGGATGCTCACCTTCCTAGACCTAGATGGAGGGGGGAGGACCTTNGCTTTGTGGGAGCCTAGTCTGTTTGGATGGTCACCTTCTTAGACCTGGATGGAGGGTGGAGGCCTTGGACTTCCCACAGGGCAGGGCACCCTGACTGCTCTTTGGACTGGAGAGGGAGGGAGAGGGGGAGGGGAGGAGTGAGAGTAAAGTGGCGGGATGGGAGGAGGCAGAATTTTTTAATAAATAAATAAAAATTATGAAAAAAATAAATATTTTTTCTATACATCACCCACAAATATACAGAGAAGGAGATCCTGGGCACACTCCCATTCCCAATAACATCAAAGAAAATGAAATATCTGGGAATAAACATAACTAAGGAAGTAAAGGATCTCTAGAGTAAAAGCTTTAAGCCTCTGAAGAGCGAAACACACTAGAAAATAAAAAGATATTCCATGTCCATCAGTTCTAATTCTTTTCATTGATTAAATTAATATTATGAAAATGATCATTCTACCAAAAACTATTTATAGGCTCAGTGAAATCTCAGTCAAAATCCACATTTCTTTTGTTCCAGAAAGACAGAACTCTATCTTCAAATTCATATGGAACTACACAAGACCCTGGATAATGTAAACAATTTTGAACATAAAGAACAATGATGGAGATATTGCATTTCCAGATCTTAAGATATATTATGGAGTCAGAATAATTAAAATAGCATGGCACAAAAACAAACATGTAGAGCAATGGGACAAAACTGAAGACCCAAACATGAGTACTTACAACTTCAGCCACTTAATACTTACAAATATGTCAAAACATAAGCTAAAGAGAACATTTCCAACAAATGGTGCTGGGAAAGCAAGGTGTCGACATGCAGAAGAATAAAATTAAAGATGTATATTTTGCCTTGCACAAAAACTTACTCCAAAACCTGGAACCCGGAACAGTGTAACTGTTGAAAGATAACATAGGCAATATCCTACATGAAACAGGAGTAGGAGATGACACTCTGAATCGGACTCCATTTGCCCAAGAACTTTAGGGCTAATGGTTGACAAATGGGACTTCATAAAACAAACAAACCTGCTAAAGAAACAATCAGCTGGGTATAGAGGACACCCACAGAATGGGAGAAAAATCTTATGCCAGGTATATATCTGACAGAGGATTAACATCCAGACTATATAAAGAACTAAAAAGCAAATAATTAAAAAAAAGAATGAATGAATGAGCCATTCAAAAATGAACCTGCACCCTGAAGAGCAAGTTCTCAAAAGTAGAGAAAAAATGACTAAGAAATATCTCAAAAAAAATGTTGTTTGTCCGAAGCAGTTTGGGAAATGCAAATCA
Source organism: Bramus lutescens (assembly GCA_001685075.1). Taxonomy (NCBI): domain Eukaryota; kingdom Metazoa; phylum Chordata; class Mammalia; order Rodentia; family Cricetidae; genus Bramus; species Bramus lutescens. The sequence continues at coordinate 63,266 of LOEQ01009063.1, read as the reverse complement.
AAACAGCGTTGCTATTTCATCTTACCCTAGTCAGAATGACAGTGATCAACAGAACAACCAGTACCAGAAGGAGCGAATGTTGAGCAGAGTAAGAGAAAAATGTTCTCTTCAATATGCATACTTTTCACATCTCATGTATATGAGTGGTGCTTGAAAAGAATTTCAGGTTTTTGAGACAGCTCCTCATACTAAAGCCCAGGTTGGCTTTGAACCTCCAGGGATACTGCATTCTCGGCGTCCTAAATGCCATGCTTACAGGTTTTAGTCAGCTTATCTGACTACATGTATTAAACCAAGAATAACTAAGAGCAACTGGCTATTTAAGCTTGCTGGCAGCATATTCTTGTGTACATAGATGTTTTCTCACAAGGCATATGGATTTTCTTTGAGAGAATTCTTGATTAATATGTGACCACACTGAAAACCGCTATTGTGATAAAACTTTGTTCTCCTAGTAATGGTTAAACCATAACACTCCAGAAACAGAATAAATGGATAATCCTGGGGGAGCAGAGAGCACACAGATCATGTGGATGCTGTAATTATAATGCAGTGGACACCTAAAAAACGGCAGGATCCCAAAAGTTGTTCCAACTGTGGTGGGTTTAAAATCGGGTTATTTTGCAAATTTTCTCTACTATATGACATTTTTCTTTCAAATTTAAAAATCTCAAAGAACCCATGAAGTTACATATTAGCATGAGAAGGTGGTAGCAAATAAAGATGAGAAACATCTTTTTGAAACGTTACATAGGGGCTAGATCTATGAGTTGTCCTTCCACTTGGTACCTTTTTCCAAATGCAGCAAATAGTAATCATTTGCCCTTTTGAGTCATGAAACATGTTGAGATGTAACAAGCGTGTCACCAATAGGAGTTTCCTGAATTCATATTCAGTCTCTGTGCTGAAACAGGTGGAAGGAGGCCAGGGTAGAGCCTCAGGATGAATCACTGGAATCAGACCTCTCATTAGCCTTCGGGTACTAGCCCTTACTATTCATATGACTGCAGTAGAGAAAATGCTTTTCTGTCAATGAAAAGCTTTTTATATGTTATATGGGTCAGCTTTGTGTGGTTAACTGGACCCAAAATGAATGCCTCTTTACAGTAAGCTTGGGGAGGATGTGGGATATGGGTAATTAAATCATGATAGACAGATACTCTTTGTTGCTTTGTACATTACTTACAAGGAGAAAAAAATGTTTCGTATCAGCATAAAAACAAATGCAAATTATCTACCATTTCTGAGAGTATTTGGAAATAATAAATAACTGTGACTTGTTGTACAATGGCCCTGCTTTTATAGAAACATGAACCTTTCACTGTGAGACCTTCTCTACAGCCCTGAAGCCATTTTCTCTCTTTCTACTGAAGCAAGTAGATCACAGAGCTATGTGCCTACTGGACAGTGGGTGGAAAATGCATTTAAAGGAGAAATTTTCTCAGCGTGGAACTAATTTAATGATGCTGAAATGACTCTTCTAAGGACCGCATCCTTAGCATCCCATTTGAACCAAACACACAGGTGCCTTTGACTTCTGTGCTGTAGTCTATGAGTTATTAGTGGAGGGGCTGCTATCACATCTCATTAATGATACACAGTTTTAAGCAGGTTGTGAGATTTTTAAAAACCCACAAAAATATTTAAAATTTAGATCAAAGAAGCCCAAGGGATTTATGCAATTCATTAAGAGAATGAAATCACTTTCATCTGGAATGCACACATTCAGTGAGTTTGCTATTATAATACTTTCAGAGGAAAAAAATATTGAAATAGATTTCTTTTAACAAAGCATAAAAACTGGGATGCGAATAACAGAACTATAAAAACATGTTCTTCTGAACTTGGAAATCAAAGTTTCCCTAGTTAGAAAGCTGTGCTATCATGTATCTAGACAGAAGACAAGAATGTGTCTGCCTGGAGACAATGGCTGCAACCATTTAGCATTTAGGCATGGAGCCGTTTTCTTGTATCCTGAATATGTAACTGAGAATCTGGGCCGTGTTTCCTTTCATTCCTTGTATAAATGTATATTAGTGATGGACATATTATGACTTCCTGTGTACTCCAACATAACGTGACAATGTCTGGACATATTTATACACAGAAGGGTTATCTGAAGAGAAACAAAGACAGCTACAAGGATGAGTGACCAGTGTTGCTTAAGTCATTAGCCATTCTTTCATTAATGGTGCAATCACTCTTCTACCAGACATAATAAAAGAAAGGACAGTTTAAAGGGGGAGGTATTAATAGTGCTAGTTTTCTGTAGATTGAGAGAGAAAGATGTATTTCCTCAGAGCAGATGACAGCATGCTTAGAGACACTGATCTTATGCACTCTGGAATATAGAACAGTAAAGTAGTAGTATTTGACCAACTTTCCCCTACTCAGGGAAGAAGACATGGTGGGATGCATTAGAATGGAGACAGATTTACACTGTCTAGATTTTGAATCATGGAAACCTTAATATATGAAATGACTTAGAAGCTTTAAGAACATTGAGAGGGCTTGGAAAATGTGTCTTAACTCAACTCAAGAGTTTTAAAAGATTTCATTTGGGCAAGAATGAGCAAGCTAGAGTAAAATAATTGTGGTAAAACCTGTCTTAGCTGCTGTTCTAGTACTATGAAGGGATACCGAGACAACTTATAAAAGAAAGCATTTCGTTGCAGTTTGCTTACAATATCAAGAATTCATAGCCATCGTGGAAGGAAGCAAGGCAGCAAGTACATGTGCATGAGACTGGAGCAGTAGCTGGGAGCTCACATCTTTGTGTTTTGTTTTGTTTTTTGAGACAGGACTTCTCTGTGTAATTACTCTGGTTATCCTGGAACTCACTCTGTAAACCAAGTTGGCTTCAAACTCACAGAGATCTGCCTGCCTCTGCCTCCCAAGTGCTGAGATTAAAGACATGTGCCACTACTGCCAGGTCGAGAGCTCACATCTTATCCAAAGTCAGAGGCAGAAAGAGGAGACCTAGACCTGATATGGGTTCTTCAAACCTCCAAGCCCACCCACCAGAGACATGCCTTCTGTAACAAGGCCATACCTCCTAATCCTTCCCCAAACTGTTCTACCAAGGACCAACCATTCAAATATATGATATGAGCCTATGAGGTCATTCTTATTAAGACCACCATGAAGACAGTGATTATCTTCAGTTGACTAGGAAGTGGTGAGGGCACTATACAAAATATAGAACTTCATTTTCTTCTGCTGTCATTAAACACCAACAGGTAGGTCATGAACAATTGAGAATAAATCACACATAAGTACAAATTCCAGCTACATTAAAAGTTCCTGGAAATTTAATTCTGTTGCAAAAGTACCACCCAAAGGTCATCCTCATGTAGACATGCTTGGGGGGAAAAAAATCAGCAGAAAACATCAGCCTTGGATGGCATAGGGACAAAGTCAGAACCTTTACCCTCCAGTCACCCAATCTACCTTTAAAAAAAATCCAACTCAATCAAAGCCTGCCTCTGCTTACATTTGTTCTAGAGCAAATCCCACTTCTCTCTCCATTGTGGATGAGAAGCAAGATGTTCAAAAGGGCAGCTTCTAAACTCAGATACTCTAGCAGCTCTCTATAGGAAGGAGCGAGCGATCTAACAATGACAGGGGAGGCAGAAAGAAATTGAAAGCCCCATAGATTGAGGGACATTGAGAGATGTGTACAACTATCTAAGCTGTGATTAATTACCTTAACACAAAAAACATTATTAAATTACTTAACACGTTATTTGCATTCTCTAATGCTTTTTGTATAACACAAGCCTACGTTGTACAATACGGCCCCAAAAGAGAACAGCTCTAAAATTTACCAGAAAGGTCAGCCTTTCTCTGGTTTTCCTCACCAAACTCAGATTTATGTCCTTTCTCTTAGTTCTCCAGTGTAACATGTGGTTACACTTGCACAAGACATGCATAAAACGTGTTTCAAAGGAGATGAATGAAAGGGATTGTACAACTAACAATATCTTCCTTGTGATATTGTAATCACATCTTTGCAGAGCAATATCAAAATTCTAAGTAGTCATGTTTAAAAGCTTATGCAGTCTAGGAAAAAACCTCTTCTTTAACAGGGAGATGTCTCTTCCCATGTATTTCATATCTTCCAAACTGCTCTAAGTAAGCATAGAAGAATGGAAATTGCTCCAGGGTTGAACGGGATCCTGATAGAGCAGTCGTATTCTGTTGCCTCTCTGCATTAACCATTAAGTCACAGGAACAGAAGGTGTAAAGATCCAGTGTCCTGCTTGTACACTGAGCCTCCACATCTGTGTCCAAATGTGGCTGGACAAGCAGATGGCAATGGCACCATTCTGTGAGACTTGTGGATGCCTTTCTGAGACCGAGGGTTTCGATGTCTAAAGCTGACAAGGATTAAAAATCATGATGCATTCTGGAGTACTTACTACTCACCGGTAGCATGCTAAGCTTGCTTCTAAACTAACAGTTTGATATTTGATCTGAGAGTCCTACTGGGCAAAGCTGCTATTGCTCCTACTCTAAATCTGAGGAGCTGTGGCTGAGAAGCTAAGTGGTTGATCCCAGTCACAAAAGCGGAAGGCAGAAAGAACTGCCGCCATGAGGATGTCACATTAGATTTCACTAACTGTTGCTCTCTGCTGGTTTGTCGTCCTCCCGACTGTATTTTTCAAGATTTTTGCTGTTGTAATGGATGAAAAGAAAGTAACTTGAGTTAATACAGTTCAGAATGTCAATAGTTTCTGGCTTCATGTAAAGCTAGATTTATGAGCTCAAACAATATGCTTTTCTTATTCAAAATCATTTATGAGCAGTCTAGACTTAACTCTTGGGCAGGAGGGTGAGTTTCCTTTTCCCAGAAGTTTTAACAGGAAGTCTTAGCTTGATGTTCATAGCTATAATTCACCTTCTTTGAACTGACCAGAATCATGGGCCATGATGGTTGGTTTTTATCAACTTGACACAAACCTAGACATGTCTGGAAAGAGAATCTTGAGAAAATGCCTTAATAAAATTGGCCTGCAGGTAAGTCTACTGGGCATTTTATACTGGTTGATGGGGGAGGGTTCAGCCCACTGTGGGTGGTGCCACCCTTAGGCAGATAGTCCTGGTTTGTATAAGAAAACAGGCTGAACAGGGCATGGTAAACAAGGTAGCAAGCAGCACCCCTCCATGGTCTCTGCATCAGCGCCTGCCTCGGGGTTCCTGACTTGACTTTCTGGCCTGACTTCCTCCAACAGTAGCCTCTAGCAGAGAAGTGTAATATGAAATAAACACTTTCCTTCCCAAATTGCTTTTGGTCACCGTGTTTTAAACAGCAACAGATATCCTAGCTAAGAGAAGGGTATACATGACTCTCAACTGTTGTATACCATTAGTGTTAGAGCATCATTTAGCCCCTTGCTCCTGCCCCACACCCCAAGCATAGAAATAAACAAACCAGTGGTGGAAGATGGTTCCCTAAAGGGGTAGATTTTATATTATTATAGAGGAATGGATGCTGAGCAGAAATGAGTTACAGGTGTCTATTATATCTACCTTGCCATACTAGAAAAATAAATGGTGATCTTGTCATATAACTGAGGAGGATTTAGTTTGTGCATCAAAAAAGCCTTTCTACAATAAACTACCCTGTGTTAGGCCAAGGCAAGACGTAGTCTGTGGCATTTGAATGAGAATAGCTCCCATAGGATCATATGTCTGAGCACTTGGCCTCCAGTTGGTGGAACTGTTTGGAAAGCATTAGAAGGTGTAGCCTTGTTGGAGAAGGTTGTCACTTGGGAGTGGGCTTTGAGGTTTTAAAAGCCCACTTCATTTCCAGTTAGATCTCTCTCTCTCTCTCTCTCTCTCTCTCTCCCGCCCCCTCTCCTTGCTGTGGGTCAGGATATAAGCTCTCATCTACTGCTCTAGTATAACTGCCTGCTTGCTTGCTGCCATGACCCCTGACATTCCGAAAAGGCCAGCCCCTTTCTCATTATACTCTCTAATTGTCAGCGATGGCATATTCGATAGGTACGCTAAAATAACCAGACCAGCTCAAAACAATCTAATAATTGAAAAACGGGGAAACTTACACGACCAGAGTAAAAGTTCTGATGTCCAAACAGGTCAGGCGAACACTGCGCAGACAGCGAGTGCACCTGGTTCTCCAGGTTTATCTACCTGGCTCCAGGCAGCCACACCCTAGCCAGATGTGATTGGCTGAGCTTCCCCATCATCTAATATGCTCTTTCTTCTATGAGTTGCATTGGTCACAGTGTCGTCACATCATTAGAAAAGTAAGACACAGCTAAAGAAAAGGAGTGGGATCTCATTGGAAAAGTAACTATAAGACAAGCAAGCATCAGATTTTGTAGCTGTTCAAATAAATGTGCTGAGAGCAATACAGCTCTTATGGGCAGTGATGCTGTTACACACCACAGTGTTCTATGGGGATAAAACATGAGGGATATTCAGTACTCTTCTGCACAATGTATGCTAATTTGACTCAGTTTGCCCCATTACATGGGTTTTCCTTCATTAAAAGTTGTAGCACCCCCGGGGGGGGCAGGGTATGTAACTTAGTTGGTACAGTATTTGCCTGCCATGCATGAAGCCCTGGGTTCCATTTCCAGCACCATATAAATCTGGGCAAGGTAGGACATGTTTATAAACCCAGCACTTATGGTCGAGGCTAGCCTAGGTTACAAGATTCCTGCAGCCTAAAACAAAACAAAAACAAAGGGGGGAAGAGCGTAGTCATCGAGTTCAGACAGTTCTTCACCTTCACTGCCTTAAGAAATTTCATTTGTCGTCAGTGAAAAGTTAGAGCCTTCTTCCCACTGAGAACCTATTGTGAAGGTAACTGGGTTCTAAGGCTAGCCCAGGAATATTTGTCAAGTAATTTAAAGACCCTTGGCATAGAGCTTAGAACACTATAAACATAATAGATTAAAGTTGCTACTATTTTATAAGCATTAACAAAATGATCGAAATTATTTTAAAATAAAAGTTAAGGTGTTGGCTAATTAGAAAAATAAGAGGGATACTCCATAAGACACTCTAAAAATTAAGTCATTGATTCCACTTCAAAGTAGATATTTAATACAATTCAGCTTGGAAATTTTTTCTTAATACCAAGGAAGAAGTTAAGGAATTATTCAATATACCTTATAATAGAATATTTTATTACTTTAATTAGTGAATTCATATATTGTGGTTATAACTATATCCATTCAAATGAAAATAGTATTTAATGAATTTCTTTTTATCTAGCAGAAGTTTTCAGACTTTGTCCATGCCCGTGGGGGATACAATCCCACTACAAGGCAAGGGCACAGAGAACTAGCCATACCAGAAACTGAATCATAATGGGTACAGCCTAAGTGAACTCATATCTTAATTGCTTAGATCCTTCTCTCTCCAGCCTGCATACTCTATGGCTAAGAGCTGTTTTGAAGACAAAATATCATCTAGGATTAGGAATGCAGATAATCTTTCAACATTGGTAACAAGTTCTTTTGATGACTTGCCCAAGTTCTCAGTAAAATTTGCTTCATTTAAGAATTAATTCCAGGCCAGGTGATGGTGGCATACGCCTTTAATCCTAGCACTCAGGCGGCAGAAGTAGGAGGATCTCTGTGAGTTTGAGGCCAGACTGGCCTACAGAGTAAGTTCCAGGACAATCAGAACTGTTACACAGAGAAATCCTATCTTGAGAAAATAAAAAAGAATTACTTCCATAGATCTCTTATAAAATAATTTGATGCTGATTCCACTTAAATTATACAAATGCTAAAGATACCTAGCTGCTATAATTTATATGACCACTGGTAACATTAGGAGGAGTTTTCTATTAAGTTTTTGAGTTTCTATTAATTTCATGCCTGAGTACCGTATTTACATCATTTTTACCTCTCTCTGTCCTCCTCCAATTCCTCACATGCCATGTCTCCACTCCCTTCTTAGTAATTATTGTTACATGCACATAATAATGCTAAGACCAGTTAAGGTTGTTTCTTTGTGTATATGTTTAGGAATAACAGTTGAGAGCAGACAGCCCATCAGGGATCACATTTGTAGTCGAGAACAATTCTCCCTCTCTCAACGGCCATAGTTGCGTGGCTTTTAACCTGTGGGTAGGGCCTTGTGGAGTTTCCTGGTACAATTTTAAATTCAAATGTATGCTTAGGAGATTCTAAATAGCTGCTGTGATAGTGCCTGATACTAATCCCAGCAGAAGCAGGCTGGTCTCCATGAGTTTGAGGCCAGCCTGATATATATAGTGAGTTCTAGAACATCCAGGGCTATAGAGAGAGACCCTGTCTTGAAATGAAGAAAGAAAGAAAGAAAGAAAGAAAGAAAGAAAGAAAGAAAGAAAGAAAGAAAGAAA
>LOEQ01009063.1:5993-17008 GCA_001685075.1 Bramus lutescens | reverse complement strand
TCAGGACCTCTGGAAGAGCAGTCAGTGTTCTTAACCTCTGAGCCATCTCTCCAGTCCCCTCATCCATTTTTCACACATGGTATAATTTTGTTTTTCTTTATGGCCAAATAGCTCCATCCTCTTTCTCTATATATATCACCTTTGGGCATTTAGACTGATTCCACGCCTTCTCTATTGTGAATAACTCGGCAACAATCATGGATATGCAGGTATATCTGAGGCGTGCTGGCTGGGATTTCTTTGAGTGTGTGCCTGTGAGTGGTATATAATATGGTAGTTGTTAGGTTTAGTTCTGTACGGAAACTTCATGCTGACTTCTGCAGCAGCTATATGGACTAACTTACTTTCCCACCAATGGTATACAGGATCACACACACACATGCATGTGCGTGCACACACAGAGATGCACACATGTACACACTCCATTTTTGTTTACACTTTTTTTTCTTTTTCCTTGAGAAAAGTCATGTTGACTGGGGCAAGATAACGTTTAAATGTAGTCTTGATTTGTATCTCTAATGGCTAAGGAAGGAGACCATTTTTTGTATACGTAATAGCCATTTGTATTTCTTTTTTTAAGAATTATCTGTTCAGTACATCCTCCCATTTACTGACTGGGTTATTTAGTCTTTGATGTTTAATTTTTAAATTCTTTAGGTATTCTTATTATTCTATTAATAATATTACCAATAATATTATCAGTAATACTATTCTTCCGCGGATGGAAAGATGGCGCGGGACACGAACGAACCCACGTGTATAAGTTTATTAGGGGGGAGTGCAGCACNCTGGCCCCCGAGCCCGGAAGTGCAGCCTTAGGGGTGGGTAAAGGAATTACAATTCTTGTTGTTAATTTCCCATTGAATAAATAGCAGGAAGATTTTCTTCCATTCCTTAGAAGCTGTTCATTCTGGTAATTGTTTCCTTTGTAGTACAAAAGCTTATAATTTTCATATCATAGTATTTGTCAATTCTTGGTATTATTTTCTGGAGAATCCTTCTCAGGGAGTCCTTGGCTGTTCATGTACCTTGTAATGTTTTCCCTTAGCCGTTTCAAAGGTCCAGATGTTAGGAATTAGGCATCATACTTGCCTGCCCCTGTCCGCTGGCAGGATACAACAGACCTAATATTAAGGTATTTGGTCAATGTTGAATTCATTTTTTGTATAAGATGAGAGATGGATATTTACTCTTCTCTTCTACAAAGATGTACACTTTTGAGCATGTCAGTGTAAAGGCCTTATTTCCAGGGAAGAAATATGATGGGCACCTTTCTGGACATGCTCTGCTCAAGATCATAAAGGACCTGTTTAAAAGTCAAAGATGGCAGATGTCTTTCTTAACATTCTCATTCAAACCATCACAGGATCCTAAGGAGACAGAAGGCTGAGGCAGCTCTTTTAGGAGATAATGACTTTCCTTGCCAATAACTGCTACCCTCTAGTGTAGTCCCTGAGCTCCCAGGAGGTTTGGTTGGGACTATTCTCCCTCCAGAAAGACATCACCTATCTCTGCAGGGCCACATCACCTTGCCTATGCCTGATCTTGTTTGATCCAGAAAGTTAAGTAGGGTGGGACCTCATTTGTACCTGGGTAGTAGAAAGGTGTAACTTCTGCTCTTTGTTCCTGCCCTGCCTTTTTTCTTTAGATGCCCCCAGAGCCTCTTGTTCTTCCTTAACCTTTTTCTATAGCTCCCCACGCCCCACTCCGCCCCTGCCATTTAGCCTTTGTGTTTACCCTTCACAACAACTTGACTCCTTCCTCCCGGATGTCGGAGATTTACAGCCTGCCTTCTGTAAAATTTGTCTCTTTAACTTCTAATAAAGTTGCTCTTGAGCTTTCATCTGAGTCTGTTCTTAAATTCTTTTTTTAATGAGACTAAGAACCCCAAGAAGGGACTCTGTTATCCCAGGTATCAATGTCAACCAAAATGTTATGCACATATATACTCACGTGTGTGTGTGTGTGTGTGTGTTGAGAGCAATTAAAACAGATTTAAGTTAAAGTCAAGCAAAAACAGTTTATTGCTATCTCATTTTCCCCATATCTAATTTGATTTTTTTCCCCTCAAGTACAAGGAAATGATCTATCATTGTATGCTTATATCTTTGGGGCACTTTTTTATTTTAAGAATACGTTTTTCAAAAGTTGTTTGGGATGACAGTGCAATCACTCTGTCGTCCACTCTGGTCATAAGTCTGGGATCCGTTTGCCTCAACCTCCCAAATATCTGGGACTAGAGGCCCAAGCCCCCTCTAAGGTCCTGCTCTGGAGTAGGCTTTCTCATTCAAACAGTGAAACTGACCATAAGAGAAGAGATTTAACTAAATTTTTGCTTTCCTACGCAACTAAATGAGTAGTTTTTATAAGTGATAATACTGTCAAATAGAAAAAACACCATATTGGTACGGCTTTGAAAAATAAAATTATCTTTGATTTGGTAGAATTTTTCAAAGAAAATCTGTACAAAGGAAATACAATGGTGCAGCTTTCCGTAAGCGGTTCTTATGAAACTATGTCAGGGAAGGTAGATAGTATTGTAGGAATTCGTTTTAAATAAAATTAAAAATTTGCCCATTCCCTATAGAGGGATACCTTGCTCAGTCTCCATACAGGCAGGGGGAGGGGCTTGGCCCTGCCAAACCTGATCTGCCAGACTTTGTTGACTCCCCATGGGAGGGTTTACCCTTTCTGNGGGGGGAGGGGAGAAGAGTGGGAGGAGGGGAGTGAGGGGAACTATGGTTGGTATGTAACATGAAGAAAAAAAGCTTTTAAATAAAAAATTTTTTAAATATTCAAAGTCAGTCTGGAAAAAGGGATCAAATGGCAGAAATGAGAAGTGGGAAGGGCTGAGTCTTGATAATGTTCCCAGCACAATAATAGTGTTACTGTCACTTTAAAACTCCTCTGGAGGAGGTCTTAGAGGATTGTCGGGCTTAAATGGACTTTCCTTTGTGTCACTGGAAGGACTTACCTCTTACGACTGCTGTCATTAAGCTGTTAATGGCTCATTTCTCTACCACAGAGATTTAGAATAGCTGATTTGGGGCCAATTAAGGCCCCATCCAAATGAGAAAAAAGGGCCTTGGGGTGGGATAGGGAGAGTAAATAAGGGCGGGACCAAATGGAAACGCGTAGAAAACACAGGGGCAGAACGACTTCTGACTTAGGAAAGTTAATGTTGCTTTTCTCAGGGGTCAATGAAACTCCTCCCTCCCCCAAATTCCAATAGCAACAACACCAGAAGCCTCCACCCCTTACTCTGTAAATGTAGAAGGGGGCTGGGCACCGTGCTACACTTGTCATGCTATGATAAAGCCCTAGGAATAAAGGTGACCGCAGGAAATACCATAGAGAAAATGAGAGATACTGTCGCCCAGCTCCAGTGACCTGAACACAGAGTAAATCTATATGGTCATAGTCCCTGGGCCTTGCTTCACAACTCAGGTGTAGCACTGGCTATTGGCAGAGTAGAGCGATAGACACTGACAATTTTTGTTTGGCCAAAAGTGTAAGCAAGTTTATTTTTGCATTTTTATGCATAGTCAGTTGTTTTCATTGATTGTGGGCAAGTGTTTGGTGCGGTATAGTGGTATTTTACTTGTGTTTTAATAAATGAAGCTTGCCTGAAGATCAGAGAAGGAAAGCAGCCAACCATTAGAGAGCTCTTACCTCTACAAAATCTTCAGACTCAAAGAGCGAGTTCCTGTCTCATCTCACCTTATATTCCTCTCTAGTGCTGTGATTAAAGGCACACACCACCACCGCCCAGCCTCTAATGGCTAATTTGTGTGGCTGCTGGGAATAAAAGGTGTATGTCATCATTGCCTGGCCTGTATGGCTGACTAGTGTGGCCCAGTTTGTACTCTGATCTTCAGTCTGCACCCCAATATTTGTCTCTGGGTTTTTATTATCGGTGCTACAGAGTGGGAGCCTTGTTTTCTCGGGTATGACTTCCCTTTGTTTCTGGTTTTTTCCCTTCTCCTGCTGATAAGAACTGGAAAGAGAAATTCACTGCCAATTTATGGAGAGGACCCCAAAATGAACATGTTTTCTTTCATAAAATATGTTTATGTCCTTGTTTACTCCTTGGCTCAGTTTTGTCCTTGCCTAGAGGGCAATACACCAAAAGTCTTTAAATCAAAGGTTTATAGGCACAGGCCTGTGACTCCAACTAGGCAGGAGGCAGAAGCAGAATTACACACTCAAGACGTGTTTGAGCCGCAGAGTGTGTTCAAGGCCAACCTGGGCATCTTGGTGAGGCTTTCTTTAAATAATGCAACAAATGCAAATGTTAGATTGCCGATTAGAGACCTGGTTTGGGTGTTTCCTTATCTGTCTTCCCTTGAGTGAGCAGTCCTTGCATTTGGGCCTCTCATCCTCCCTCCGTAGCTCCATCCTTTAAAACATGTACACTTTCCTGGTCTACAGAGTGAGTTCCAGGACAGGCTTCAAAGCTACAGAGAAACCCTGTCTCGAAAAAAGAAAAAGCAAAACAAACAAACAAACAAAAATCAACAAAAACGACATGTGTACTTCCTAAATCCCTGCATCTGTCCTTGCAGGAGCACCTGGCCTTCCCCGCTTTTCCAGAGCACTGTCTGTCTCACGGGTCTCTCCCCACTGTGTCTCTCTCCTGCTTCACTGGAGAGTAAATTGTCTCCACCACTGACTGGGATTTCTGTCAAGGGACGAATCTTAAAATAGTTAGATTCACATTTTACATGTATCACTGCAAGAGTTCCCCACATCCACAGAAGTCAATAGTAGTTTTTTCTTTTTTCCTGAGACATAACTGATTTTTAAAATAAGGTTTGAAGAATATTTAGGGGAGGCAGAGAACACTGTATGAATGACTTCATGACAGAGGCAATGTGGGTCATCAGTGCCTGGGAGTCAGAGGAACTGACGCACCTCTGGTACTTCCGGAAACCTGGAGAATAAAGAAAGCTGGAAAGCAATACTTAGCTGTGCTAGGGAGAATGATAAGATAGAAGTTCCAAAGGTGGAAACTGTTCAGGACATGCTGAGCCTCAAATAAGGGCACCTCTGTTATGGTTACTTAAGAGACAAGCCACGCCCACTCCCTGCGACCCCTGCCCTTCCCCATCTTGGATCTCTCACTGTTCTCTCTCTTGGGGCCCCTCTGTCTCTCTCCTCTTCTTCTCTTCTCCTTCATTCCCCACACTCTCTCTCTCCTCTAAGTAATAAATACCCAATTCTATTCTGCATGATGTGTCTATGTGCCTTCTACCTGCCGCCTGCTCACACCCACCCACTTGGGTGGCTCTCCCGGGACCCGCCACAAGCTGTCTCTGCCTGGGACTGGCCTGCCTACTGCTGCCAGGGACCTGACGCCAGCATTTTTAAAAACCTCCTTATCTCAGAAAACAGCCAGGTAGCAAAGTCACTCTCACTTTCCCGGTACGCTTGTGCCTTCAAGCAGGTCACAGAACTGCTGGAGGATTTATCTGCTCTTTCCTGTGGAAAGGTCACGGAATTGTCATTGTCAGAGGTGCCTTCCTCATCCATGAAAGCGAAAGAGAAAACCCTGATGAGCGTAACAAAGAAAGAGCTTTCCCAAGCAGCTTTATGCAAGTATAATTATGTGTGATTTGTGTACTGATGTGTAAGATGTATAGAAAGATGCTCTCGGACTCTTGTTTTATGAATATTTTTACTACGTCCATGTATATGAGATTTTTCCTACCATCACATAGCTCCTGTCAAACTGCACCTGTTCTTAACAGCAGTGGAAGTTTCCCCACAAAAGAATGATTAGCATCTTGGAACAAATCAACACTGTCTGCTCAATCTTAGCTCCCATTGCCCTGCCTTTTTTTGGAACATAAACTTAAATCTGTTTCTGAATTTTTTAAACTTTGTTTTTTATTTTTAATTGAAAATAAATTTTCCATATAATCTATTCAGATCACAGCTTTCCCTCCTTCATTTCCTCCCAGATCCTGCCCAACTTCCCATCTCTCCCAGCCAACTCAATGCCTCCTTTCTCCTCCTTTTTTAAGTCAGCAAGCAAACAAACAAACCAGAATAAAAAGAAAAATCACAAGAAAACAACATGCAGACACACGCAGAAGAAACATAAAACACAAAATCTGTTTCCTCAATTTGAGCCCTAAAATACCCAATAGTCCCTTTCATTTCTGAAATCTATGAGCTTGGATTGGTCAATGGTAGAAAGGAATATTCTTGCCAATAAAGATGATTGTACATAAAAGGAATCTAAACAAACGGGTCTTCCTAAGTTTCTTCTAATTGATGCATTACCATTAGCCCACGCACACTGTCCTCTTATTGTATTTCTCAATAGTGCTCTTTAAAATAATTCAGATGTAACTGTTTCTCTGGGTCTTCATCTCCTGAGTCACATGAAGCAATATGCCTATATGGTTTTTCTTCTGTCAGTCACCCTTTTCTTATAGAGCTTAAGTGTGCATAGAGAAAAAATATACTTTTTCTTCTTTAGTAGATGCTAAAATAAAAAAAAAAAGCTATCCTGACACTTGCTAAAATTGTGGAAGAGTTTATTCAAGACTTTTACAATAGGGGTATTATGCTGGGGAAGAGAGGTCAGGGTCAACTCCACAAACAGCAAATATGTCTGGGGATTTATGAGCAGAGTAAGGAGTCCCTGGACAGAAACACTAACAGGAAAACCAGGGAGATTCTAACTAAGCTGACATAAATGGATTCTTACTACAAATAAGCGATGAAAAACTTGACCAAATAGGCAAGATGATAGTAATTAGCACAGTGGTTCTCTCTCTCTCTCTCTCTCTCTCTCTCTCTCTCNCACCACCACCTTTACTGATGTTACCACTGGTCGATTAGTACATTTGAGCAAATGAAGTGAATTGGTCTGATAGTTTCTTATAAACAGTTTTACTCCCAGCTGGATGTAATGGCGCACGCCTTTAATCCCAGCACTCGGGAGACAGGCAAGTGGATCTCTGTGAGTTTGAGGCCAGCCTAGTCCACACAGTAATTCCAGGACAGCTGGGGCTACATAGTAAGACCCTGTTTGAGAAAAACAAAACAAAAAACAAAATGAATTTTACTCTTTATGTGCTTTTCTGAATAGTAACGTAGATCAACCGCACTGACGTTAGTAGGAGAACGGGATTTGAGATGAGGGAGGCTGCAAGGCAGAGGACAGTTCAGTGTCGTCCAGGCTGATGGAGGGTTGTTAGGACAGCTGGAGGATGGCAGGGTGCAGGAAGAAGCTGAAGAAAATCGGGTCGGGGAAACTCAGAACCACTTTGAGAAGTTGGGGGGAATGTGTTCCATGGACAAGGCTGGTGTTGTCTAGCTTGTCTTGTTGCGACCTCACAAGGAAATGAAGAGAGAAACTACAACCAGTCCTGTGGACCAACTCATATGAATTGACTGTAGCCCTGCGCATAGTGGCCAGCTTTGCATCTGCTAGATTCATTTCAGCATCCAAGTGCCTTTCTCTTCGCTTGCTCTTTGAATTTTCCTTCAACTTTGTTTTTCAAATCCTGGTCTCCACATTAACAAATCTTTAAAATCTTCTATATACATTCATTTTATATTTGATGAGTTAAAATTTTCCTTTAAAAACTTTCTGCTTCATAAGTCATTCCTGCTTTTTCGCCACGATGGTACCCAAAGTGAATAAGGACACTCCTGTCCACCCTGGAACTGAAGCCAGAAACAAGGTATTGAAAGCTAAGATGGTAGAACTGAGAGTAATCCTCAGTCACAAAAGGATGACCCGACCTGAAAGTCACTCACCTTCCAGCCCCTCAAGACATTGCAGCTCTGGAGGCCCAAATACCCTTGCAAGAGTGTGCTGAGAGAAACACGCTCAATCACTATGCTGTCACCAAGTTCTCCTGCCCACTGAACCAATCACAAAGAAGAAGGAAGACACACACTTGTGTTCATTGTGGATGTCACAGCCAACAAGCACCAGATCAAACTGGATATGGAAAAATGCTATGACTGTGATGTGGCCAAAGTCAATACCCTGCTAAAGAGTGACAGAAAGAAGGAGGCATAGATACTTTCCACCGCCTGGTTTTGAAGCTCTGGTGTTGCCAACAAAATTGGTATCTAAACTGAGTCTAGCAGCTAATTCTAAATAAATGCATTTTCACCATGAAAAAAAATCATCCTTAAGGATGCTGAAGATGCTTACCAGAGCTGGGGAATCCACTGCCAGAGATACGCACCTGGCAGGCAGCACAGGACATTTGTTGTGATGCCCAGAGGTGACACATACCTCGCAGGCAGCCTAGCACATCTGTCGTGATGTCACAGGTGACACACACCTCAAGGCCGCCTAGCACATCTGCTATGATGTCACAGGTGATACACACCTCGCAGGCCACCGAGCACATCTGCTGCGACATCCACAGGTGACACACACCTCGCAGGTCACCGAGCACATCTGTTGTGACGTCACAGGTGACACACGCCTCGCAGGCCACCGAGCACATCTGCTGTGACATCCACAGGTGACACACACCTCGCAGGCCACCCAGCACATCTGTTGTGACGTTACAGTTGACACACACCTCGCAGGCCACCCATCACATCTGTTGTGACGTCACAGGTGACACACACCTCAAGGCCGCCCAGCACATCTGCTGTGACATCACAGGTGACACACGCCTAGCAGGCCACCCAGCACATCTGCTGTGACATCCACAGGTGACACACACCTCGCAGGCCACCCAGCACATCTGTTGTGACATCCACAGGTGATACACACCTCAAGGCCACCCAGCACATCTGTTGTGACATCACAGGTGACACACACCTCCCAGGCCACCCAGCACGTCTGCTATGACACCATAAGTGACTGCAAAAGCAGCACCACAGCTTTAATGCCACTGACTACCATTTTTATGTTCCCTTCTTTCCACTGATTGTGTGTGTGTGCTTCTTTCTTTCTCCCTTTGTGTGTTTCTGTTTAAGTTAAGTGCATGACTGAAGCTGCCAAACTCGGGTCATACCTACTATGCACTTGATTTCCTAATTCAGATAAGCATTTTCCTCTCAGTTTGTAACTCTAAAGTTTTTCTCTCTTTAGAGAATATACTAATCACATAATACACTATTAATTTAATAAAGTCATTTAAAAGAATTCTATTCTGATTTGCTCATAAAATACTGCATTAATTTTGTCCAATTAAACTGAGTCATTATTCTAGTAAACTTTATATTTTAATGGTAAAACAATTACATCCTATAATACTTCAGCTTAAATAATTTGCAAGATTATTTTCTCTTTAACTTAGAACCTTGGACAGCTATTAACGGATAAGCATTGAGTACTGCACTATGCATTAGGAAACACAGTTTGAAATGCATCCTTTTATGTGTCCTGTTATATCTCCTACATAGAGATTAATCTAGTATTCCAATTAGTAAGCTCATTTTTGCTACCTAACTAGATAGAAATATGCGTTGCTGTAGAAAGTTATATTTCATGTATTAAGATGGGACTTTCTCAGATGTGTGTGTATGGTGAAGAATTTGACAAGTCTGTTTCTACTTATCTCACTGTGACTGGAGCCTGAAACTTAGCAGACAGTAGACAGATTATCAGGGGGGAAATGACTGTTATGTCTGCAGATTGTTAGTTATTGAGCTCCTAATCCTACTAGACAGGAAGATTTATATACAGACTTCACCACATCAACAAAATGGTAGATTTAGGGTTTTACAAGCAAAGCATGGAATATGTTAGGGATCAAACCCACAGGTCTGTCACATGACAAGCTCTCAGCCTCTGGGATTTTTCATACAAATAAGAATCTGAATCCCTATATTCAGCAGTAAGGGTGATTCTTCTTAAAAAAAAAAAAAGCTTCCTGGGAGCAGAATGAGATGGTGGCAGAGTCAGAGTCTTCACTGGTTTTCTCCCCACAGACAGAATTTAAACAGCTCTTTATATACTGCCCCAGGAAAGGAAGCCAGAGATGACAGTGCTTGGATTTCGTAGAGTAGTAAGAAAACATACATGGAGGAAGGCAGCATGAAAGACATCCCCATATATCCCTCTCATATATCCCTTCAAATAACCTGGAGAGAGAGAATAGAATCCAGGGTTTAGATGTGAATCTCAGTACCAGGCCTACCATAGCAAAATCAGGTGCCAGACACATAACTTCTGTCCCCAGGGTAGCATGTATGAAATGAGCTGACAGAATTATGTTAGCCAGAAGATATGTCTTTTTCCTGGTGCTGGGCAGCAGGGCTCTCTGGGGATAGGGCCATCTTCATTCTCAGTATTGTATGTTGTGTAGGAACCTGGGTCTTATTGCAAAGGACTAGGCTGTACCACTCTTCTATTAGTCTTTGGTAGCACAGCTATCCCAATGCTGCTGATTACACACAGAGACACTATACTTGTCCCAGGTCTAGCCAGAAACTGCGCTCTAGTGTAACCAAATGTAATGGGATCTCCTCTCAGTGAATGCAAAGGCAACGAAACAAACTGAAGACAAAAGAATAGAGACAGGTTTGATACTTGGAGCACTGGGGTTATTTGCAGTCAATGTCCTCCCTGGACAAAGAAGGCATGGATAGGGATTTCTCTTTTGTTCATGTAGGATGGTACATGTGGGGATGAAAACATTTTTGAATATGCTTAGATTCAGGTCATAGATTAAATGTTTAGAAAGGAAATATTGATGACACAGGGCTGTTTCTAGTTCTGCATTGTAGGGGGCTGCTTGTGTGTTCCTAGCAGCCTGGACTCCTGAAATAATCACACAGAAACCATATTATTTGCAATACTGTTTGGCCAATAGCTTAAGCATATTTCTGGCTAACTCATATCTTAAATTAACCCATTTCTATTAATCTGTGTATTGCTATGTGACTGTAGCTTATTGGGTAAAGTTCCATCCAGCATCTCTCTCTGGTGGGGCTAGATGGCTTCTTCTTGACTCTGCCTTCTTTCTCCCAGCATTCAGTTTAGTTTTCCCTGCCTAGCTCTACTCTTTTGCCCTATCACAGGC
>LOEQ01009062.1:18587-30945 GCA_001685075.1 Bramus lutescens | reverse complement strand
CTACCTATCTATTTAATCTCTCTATATATGTATACATACATACATACATACATACATATCTATCTATCCTATTTATCATCTAACTCTGTTTAGAATTTTATGGCCTATTTCATGTATAGGCTTGTTTGCCATAATAATATGTATCAAAAAATTAATAAAGCTTCATATTAAACTAAATCATAGCAAAATGGATTTTCTGCAATTATAGATAAAATTAACTTCTCACTACTCTTGAAAATGAGAATGTACAAAGGCACTTTTCCTCTCACCTGCAAGGTGACTGATATTTTCAATAGTGCCATTGTATTTGTGACAAATCAAGTCAGAGAATTCAGAAAGCCTTTCCATACTGAAGTCTGTTGGAAGACTTAGTAAGGGGGTATTACAGACCATTTCATAATAAAAAGGAATTATTAAATGGCAAGTAGGTCCTTGTTTTGCCTATTGCATTTTGTGAATATGTTGAGAGTTTTACATTTGCATATGTTATATTTTTAAACATAACTGATATAGGAACATTTTAAAACTTATTAGGCAAACAGCTATTGACAAGTGAGGATAAGCTCTCACCATATGGATTCAAACATTTCAATTATTTTGTTCTTTTTCTTTTTAAAGCAACTCTTAGTGGTAATAATTCTTCAACTAATTAAAGACCAGCTGCTACTTAGCACACTAGAAAGCCAATTAGGAATCTGAAACCTGTTAAGCAACCTTTGCTGCCAGCCAGCTAACTGACTCACCTCCTGTCATTGGAACGGGTCTGATTATTTTTTGTTTTGTTAAATACATGTTGTTGACACACATCCTGGATCTCCAAAAATGTTTTCCTTTTTGAGGAGTCAAATAAGCTGACACCTTGTTCAATCTTGTTCTTGGATGAGGTTGGGATCTCTAGTAGAGCCCTTCATCTATCTTTGTAAACATGACTAAAATGTAGCTATGGAGAATTACATTTTACAGAAAAGAAATAAAAATCAAAGTGCAGAAGGTAACCACCCACAACAGCTTAGTATTACTTAGTTACTGACAGTAAGAAAATGCTATGTGAAATAGGCTTTCAGATACGCAGGGAAAAATTACAGGAAAGATAATGATGAAGATTGACTTTAAGTGTTTTAGAACATTTCTTTCTCATCTTCTCTAAACATATCTTAAATGATGAAAAGGAGGTTCCAAGGAAATTACATTAAAATTAATTTCCCAATTGTACTTTTATTTTATATGCCCTATTACAATTTTTTATTTTGTGAGAATTCAAAAGGGTTTCTCTTCACAAGACAAGCAAAATAGTTCAAATTTTCTGGAAGAAATAATAAATTAAGCATTGATTTCTAAATGAAACATAATACTTGAGCAATAGTTTTTTCAAGTAGTTTAGTATTTACCTTGACACTGACTTCAATGAGTAAATAAATATAATTGTAATCTAAAGATAATTGGTCACTCATGAAAATGTGATTACTTTATTTGTTAAGATGATTCAAATTTTTCTGTTAGAATTGTTCCATGCCTAGGGGATCCTTGTCTCTCAGACACTCCAGAAACCGGCAGAGAGGGAAGCTGTCACATTTCTAGGGGTATTGAGTAATCCTTTATGGCCTGGAATGGCTGATGCTGTTGACAAGAGTGTCAGGCACTACACAATAGGTGTGTACACCTTCTCCTATTGCTTTGTTTGCCAGGGCAGTTTTCTATAGCCTTGTTCTTGGGCTCTGAGCACACCAGGGGTTCAATAAACACTGTTGATTGACTGTCATTATGTCTGCTGTGAATGACAATGAATCTGACAGGCCTTCATCCAGAGATGCTGTGGCAGCTTTTATAAAGGATAAAGGCATCACAGTGAGTAACCCAGGACTACAGGGTTAAAGCCATTTGCTGCAGATTAGCTGTGGCTTCACAAGACCATAGTGTTTTGGGGAATGATCTCATGAAGAGTGTCAGTCTAGAATATAGATCCGCTGTTGGGGCAGGTATAAACTCTGTTTGTGATGTGAATTATGCCTAAGCTTTCACTAGAATACAGTTCTTGGAAAGAGGCTGTGGTCAGAAGGTACTTTCTTGAGGTAAAATCATCTGTTCTGCCCTGAGCATTGCTCACAGTAGAAACTGAAATTGTCTTGTTAGGTGTGCCATAGGGAAGGTGACAGCAATCGAAAGTCAGCTTTTATTTCACAATTCTTCGTGTCTGTCTAACACTGTCATAACAATTTTCTAGAAAGCAGGTCAGATTATGTCACAATTCTGCTTGAACACTTTAATGGTCTCCACTACCTAAAGCGTCATAGTCAGGGTTTTGAGCACAGTCCATTATGGCTTCAGAGGATGGATCCTTGCCAGCTTTCCCTAAATCTTTATTTGACATGGTTCTATGGAAAATACATCACTCATGTATTATTTACATTTTGTTAAGTAGTTTTCCATATACTCCATGCTCATGAACTCATTTTAACTAAAGTCACTATGGACAAGGTAGGCACAATTGGTGACTTTCTAATCTTAATATCTGATGTCCCCAGAAATTCAGACATTCAAAGTTTGTGAAAACCAATGACACCGTAAACAGGAAATTCTCACCTTGATCCCATGTGATAGTTTGCCAGGAAAACACAGATGCACAGTAACTGTATAAAGTTATCTCTATGCTATNTATATAGTAATGTAAGAAACACATATTAACTTCATGTCTAGACTTAGGTTCTATCCCTGAAGATAGCTTATTATGTACAGACAAATATTTCAAAATATTAAAAAAAACTTTTAAAATCTTAAATATCAATAAAGATACACAAACTTATTAATGTATCACTATGTCTGGTTCTGTTTGTTTTGTTTTAAGACAGGGTTTCTTCTGTCGCAGGCTGAGCTAAAACTTACTATGTGATGAGAGAATATGTTTTATTGCCATTGGTTAATAAAGAAGCTGCTTTTGGCCAATGGCTTAACAGAATATAACCAGGCAGGAAAAGATATATAGAGAGAGTGGGCAGAGTCAAAGAGAAGTCATATAGCCACCACAGAAGACAGATGTCATACGGAAATTTACTAGTAGGCCACAACCACATGAAAATGAACAGATTAATAGAAATAAGTTAATTTAAGATATAAGAGCTAGCTAGAAATATGTATAAGCTAATAAGCCAAGCGGTGCTTTAACTAATACAATTTCTATGTAGTTATTTCCGGTTTGGGCCACAGGGAAAAGAACAAGCATTCTCTGGCGACAAATTGGTGCCTAATGTTGGGCAACTACATCCACATAAAACATGAGAAAACTTGGAAAAGCATTCTAGATACAAAAGAACGGAGTTAAGCATGGCTTCTTGGTAGCTAGAATTTTCTTTTTTCAGATGAACTCTGTTTGCTGGTGGTGAACAAGGATGCTGTGGCTCCTTCAAGAAAAGGCTTACTGGGATGGAGAGATGGCTCAGCAGTTAAGAGCATTGCCTGCTCTTCCAGAGGTCCTGAGTTCAATTCCCAGCAACCATATGATGGCACATAACCATTGGTAATGAGATCTGGTGCCCATTTCTGGCCTGCAGGCATACACACAGACAGAATAGTGTGTACATAATAAATAAATAAATAAATAAATAAATAAATAAATAAATAAATAAATATCTTTTTAAAAAAGAAAAGGCTTACTAACTCTCCATAAGAAACAGAGGCTTTCTGGTTCAGACTGCATGAACTCTGGCTTTTTCAGGAGGATAAGCGCTTAAATGGGTTTTGTAGGTATCATGCTGTAAGTTACTTGGTGGCAGCATGGGCCAACTGCTTTCCAGAGTTGAGGTGGTGAGGACAGCTCCCAACAGGTACTCTCGGAGGCAGTGAGTGAACCTCTGCCTTGTTGGACTGGGTGGAGACAAAAGGCAATGCAGCCTTTGTCCTAGCCACACTGCTTAGCATTTTAAGAAGTGGTCCTGCTTTATTACAGATATGGTGTAAAAAGACAGATTAAGATGTAAAAGACCTCTAAATTAGGCACAATACGTTTGAAAAATGTTCGTAGGCTTGCAAGAGAGAAGAAAAGAGTATAGAGAGTTATAAAAAGAAGAAAATCATTTCAACAAAGTAAAATAAATCTTTAAAGAGACACAGTACAGACAGTCATAGATAAAAGGAGTAAAGAAAAATAAGCCATACAAAGATGGAATAAACACAGAGAGTCTGGATTATGTACATTATTATTATGTTTTCTTTAAATTTTTTGACTATGAATTAGCTAAGTAGAGAGAAACATTTCAGTGTACAAGATGCTAAAATAAACCAACATATATATTTTAAAGGTATCTTGACTTCAAAATTTGAGTCTAAGGATATGTTGCTTTGGAAAAGAGGTTCTGATTTTGTTTCCACAGAGGATGAGAATCCATGGATTCCTTTCATGCTAATGTGCTTTGTTGGAACAACCCCCCTCTAATGTCTCTATAAACTCTTAAAATTTCTTTACGCAACAAAAAGCAGGAAGCAGTTTGGAATAAACTAAACAAATTCCCAAGTATTGTTCATTATGTTTGTTTACATTTAAATCAGGATATGTTATAGAGATAAATAATTTTATTTATAAGATTTTGGTCTATTGATACAAATTTAAGGTCAATTTTGTTATATGTATATTTCTAATCTTGATTAAAGTATTGTGTTTATGCAGCTCATTTAAAAATGCAATGTATAATTAAGAAATATGGGTTAATAGGAAATCATCTATAATAGACAAGCTTGTAGTCATGTTAGTTGTTTTTCTAGATGTATAGAAGGATAGGTATTCTTCAAACCTTTCAAAGACAAACACTATATGACCTTTTAAATGTTTTAAGAACTTAGTATTTTTCATGACAATGAGACACATCTGTTCCTGGCAGTACCAAACTACTTCAAGAGGATGATGGGCATCACATTGAAGAGGCTCCTAATGGAATTTGTTAGTCATTTATGCAAGAAACTGCTCTTGCCTGGACTGCTTGATGTTATACTGTATGAACTGGTCATGCAGTACCCGCAGAAAAATGACTGTTGAACTTTTGTAAAGGTGAGACGATCCTTCAGGGTTCCTGCTTCATGAAAGAGTCTTCCAGATGTTCTTCAGGACACAGAAGAAAGTGACTGACAAACTGCCAATATAGGCAGAACTGTCTTTGAAATTTCCTGCTTCATGGAAAAGTCTGCCGAATACTATGGGCCTATAGGCTAAAGATAGGTGCCCCAATGTTACAGAAAAACATTACATAACTGTACGTGCAGTGAGATATCACTGTCAATTCTAGATTTTTAGAAGTTGCTTACAATGCACTTCTTGCTTATTTAGGTTATATTATATACTTTTGGAGTCTTTGATGGAGTTGAATAATGAATAGTTATAATTATAGTTTTCCTTAGTTATGATAAAAAATAGAATAAATATAAATATTGAACTATAATTCTTGCCTGATAACAATTTTGTTGTGAGTAATCTTGCTATGTTAAAATTGAAACCTTTCTTTTCATTTAGACAGAAAAGGAGAGGTGATGTGAGATTCCCCTCTGTAGGCTATGAGCATGTTTTATCACCATTTTTTAATAAAGAAGCTGCCTTCGCTTAACAGAATATAGCCAGTCTGGAAAAGTTGTATAGAAAGAGTAGGCAGAGTTAAAGAGATGCCATTTAGTTGCCACAGGACAGACACCAGACACCAGACAGAACCTTCATGGTAGGCCACAACAATGTGGCAATGCACAGATTAATAAAGATATGTTGACTTAAGATATAAGAGCTAGCTAGATGTAGTCGGAGGCTGGTTGTTTGTTCCTGGCTTCTCAGCCCCAAAATAACCATGCAGAACTGTATTAATTAAATCTTTGTTTGACCTATTAGCTCTAGCTTCTTATTGGCTAGCTCTTGCATCTTAATTTAACCCATAGTCATCTGTGCATCATCATGTGGTTGTGGCTTACTGGCAAAATTCCATCTGGCATCTGTCTCTAGCAGGGCTACATGGCTTCTCTAAACTCCACCTTCTTTCTCTCAGCATTCAGTTTAGTTTTCCCCACCTAGCACTACTCTTTTTCCCTATCACAGGCCAAGACAGTTTCTTTATTAACCAATGATGTTCACAGCATACAGAGGGGAATCACACATAAGCTAGAAATATGTATAAGCTAATAGGCCAAGCAGTATTTTAACTAATACAGTTTCTGTGTGGTTATTTCAGGTCTGAGTGACCAGGAAATGAACAAGTAACCTCCATCAACAACTATGTAGCTACATGTAGCATTAAACTTCTTATCTTCCTGTCTCTAACTCCTGAATGTCAAGGTTTTAATACTTGATTATTCACTCTTTGGGATTAGACACAGGGCTTTGCAAAATAACCAAGAATTTTACCAAGTAAGCTACATTCAGCATACTTCTACTTTTTAAAGATGAAAAATAGAAAAAAAATGATAACACTGGGGGAAAAAGTGTTTTGTTGTTGATGATGTTGTTGTTGTCATTGTTGATTTTGGTTTTGTAGCTCTTGATGAAAGACTCTAACCTAAGCTCATCATTCTAAGCTCCAGACTTGCTCATGAAAATTTGCAATCTCCCTTTATGCCTTTTCATCTGCTGTCTCCTCCATCCTGAATATACTTCTTCATGGTTAATTGGACTCCATCTGCAAGATTTCATTTTCATACAAAGCAATCTCAGACAGTTAAAATCAGACTTTCCCAATCTGCCTTTCCATAAATACCACAAGACTCTACCATCAAATAAACACTCAACACCTATCTGTTCACTAACAGTTACTTTTATTTCCCTGTTTAATTTTTTTTTAATTTTCTCTATATGATAATCATGCCCCAAATATATCCTACTGCTTTATCACTCACTCATATTTACAGAGACTTACTAAAATCATGGGAATGAGGGTAGACAGTTGATCCCAAACCAGCTATTAACCATCCTTTTCTAATACTATCCAATATTGCCATGATTTGCATCAGATGGCAAACCTTTGGAAGTCTGCTTTAAAAATGTACAATCCTTTTGGTTGTTATTCTTCTCAGGTTAGAACAGTACATCACCTTAGTCACACTCTATTTATAAGTCCTTCATCTTTATGCTTATCTTTAAAATTGAACCAATAAATTTTACTTTTTGAGGGCACAAAAATTCAAGTTACTTGACCACCCCACATAAACATTTGTCCATAATTTATCAACAGATATATTTAATGTGAAGTTCAAGTGACTTTCAGGAATTCTGAGGACATTTGTGTGTTCACTATTTTGACATTTTCAGTCTGTGATACTGGTATATTCTTTTTTTATTTCACCTCTCACTAATTTAACATAGTGTATTGCTTTCATGTAGAAGTGTTATATTTCCTGGAGACTTTCCCCCCCTTTTTTGATGTTATGGATACAGCTTATTCAAATTTATCAGTTCATATAAAATATACATAAAACTAATTCTCATGAATAATATATTATACTTATTTAAAATTTAATCTTGAATTGTATTTGTAACTATAGAAGTGAGTAATTATGATTGTATAAAACACAATTTTAGCTATTTTAATTTATTATTAATTTATTTGTTTTATTTTCTGACTACAGTTTTCCCTTCCTCCTCTCACTTTGGCCCCTCCCTCCATCCCACTCCTGCCTTAACCCCCCCCATTCACATTCACTCCTCCTGGGCATCCAATGGATGTAAACAAAACATGGCATATCAAGCTGAAGTAAGACTAAGCACCTTGCTTTTAAGTAAGGCAAACCAGTATATGGTTTGGATAGGTGCCCAAAAGCCAGCAAAAGAGTGAAAGAGCCCTTGCTCCCAATGTTAGGAGTCCCACAAGAAGTCCAAGTTATACAACTGACACATGATGTGGACGTCCCCTCTGTGAGCTGTGATTACCATTAATGAATAAAGAAATTGCCTTGGCCAGTTGATAGGGCATAACTTAGGTGGCCGGGGAAAACTGGACTGAATTTTGGGAGAAGGAAGGCAGAGAGAGAGAGAGAGACTCCATGGAGCCACCAGAATCAGATTCCCAAATCTTTGCTGGTAAGCCACTGCCATGTGGTGATATACAGATAAATGGAAATGGGTTAAATTAATATAAGAGTTAGTCAATAAGAGGCTAGAGCTAATGGGCCAAGCAGTGTTTTAATTAATACAGTTTCTGTGTGATTATTTCAGGGCTATGCTAGCCAGGTGGGTGGGATGAACAAGCAGGCCCTCCTCCTACAGACACAAATAGGTAGAAGGCCTAGGTCAGTCCCATACAGGCTACCTGGCTGCCAGTTCAGTCTCTGTGAGCCCCTAAGAGCCCAGATTAGTTGATTCTGTGAGTTTTCTTGTGGTGCTCTTGACCCTTCTTGTTCCTATAGTCTTTCCTCACTCTCTTCAGCAGGGTTCCCTGAGCTCAGTCTAATATATAAGAATTTTGAATTGAGAAGAATATTATTTATTTTAGGTATCTAAGTATTCTTATCTTTTCTAGTTGTTGGATCCCAGCTTGGCTAGAATGATGAAAATCCAGAAAATTAATTTTCTCTGTACAGACCAAAGAGGAACACTCCCTATTAAAGATTAATAATGATCCACAAACTTCTCTCTGTGTATAACTTTTACTTTGACTTTTAATTTTAGCTAATACTACATAGAACTGATCTCTATCTTATCTTATAGGGTAATTATTTGGATTATAAAGGCAAATATTATGTCCTTATTTACTTCCACCTCTAGTATCTGGGTTTAATGTCTTATCCTGTGTTCCACTAAAAGTGGTTTCTGGCCACACAACCTGTAAATCACTTATCCTGAATGTTCACCAAGTTATCACATGCAGCTCATATTCATTGGAATGCAACTTGTCACTTCAGTTACAGGTTGATTTTACTTTTCTATCCCATCAACACAAAGTGTGAGCTGCCATCAGCCATCATCATCTCTGTGCTGGGTGTGCAGAGAGAAGCTTCCAAACTGGTGTTTTCATTGTTGGTTTTACTACTGTAATTCTTTCATTTTTCCATCATTGTGGCTGGACTTTGACAGCAATAGAGATCTGCATTTCAGGTGTGTAATTGGCCTAACTAAGCTTGAAAGAGAAGATTAGCCCTACATGCTCTCTACCTGGTTTGATTTCCCTGAAGAAAAGCTTACCCTAGCAAATTAAAATCAGCCTCATAAAATTGAATTGTTAGCATAGAATTAGGAAAAAGAAAATTAGTTCAGCATTTCAATACTTAATTCCATCTGGATTTTAAAAAGATTCTTTGTCAATGAGAATAGAGATATATACACCATAAGAAATAAGCAGGCTGCACCTTTCTGCTAATGCACATAGTCTTTCCACAGAAATATATGGAGGAAGGAAAATCTCCCATAGATTGTCTAATAGTCTGCTGTTTTTCCCCCTGTTGTATTATATGTTACTCAATTTCTTATTCTTAAAACCTATTCTGTTTAGCTTCACAAATTGTGCTCTAAAGAAACGGTGGCTGGTACAAGTTCAGCTTTTAGAGAATAGTCTCACCTGGTTTCCAAACATTGAGAAAGTGCTGCTTTACTACCCTATGAAGTTATGAGGTTAGTGAGAATGAAATTTGCATCAATGTGATCATATTCCTAAGCTGGACCCTTGGAGTGAACTTTCTTTCTTTTTCTCTGTCATTATTTAAGGAAGACATGATAGATTCTGGACACTTGGATAATAAGAGTCAAGAGGATTACCTTAACCTTTGGGTGACCTGATATTCCACAGGGAGCCACTAAGATCTCAGATGATACCATCTCTACCTACAAATCTCTATAGCTAAGACAAATGGGCTAATCTCTCCGAACACCTATTTTATCCCTGTATTTTTAAGAATTTTTTTTATAATTATAAGCACTTGCTTCTGAAGACTATGAAGGATCAAGGATTAATGAAGTGCAGAGAAGTACTTTTAAAAGTCTCATGTTTTCTACAAATATCCAAAGAGAAATTTCACTGAACATTCTTAGTATAAAATAACACCTACATTTCTAAAGTTTCTTTGGAAACAACAAAATAAAATTGACAACATGGCTGACCTTATATATTGGCTAAATTGCACCTTCTCTGACTTATTTGCTCAACAGTTACATGTGCTGTAATGTCTCTACAGATTTTCTTAACAGAACAATATAAGGAGATGTAGAAGGAGCAATCTTTTTAATGCAACTATTTTCAAGATATGGATACAAACTAGAGAGGAAGGTGAAGATGAGAAGCAACACTATAAGGAAAATGTGTATCATTTTAAAAGCTAATTGTGATGATAATTACATTCTGCTTTGGAAGTACAGGGATGATTTTGGCTCTTACAATGGATTTGTTCAAAGAAATAAAGTAGATTGGGCTATTCAATAGTGACTGAATTGTTCATTAAATTAAGAATGGAAAGTAATCTTGTAAAATGTCATCTTTTGCATTTATTTTAATTTTCTGGGAACATTTATGCCAACTAAATGTAAAAATTTTCTGATATCACTCCTACCTCATTAAAGAGGAAAATTACTATGTGTAAATGCCTTTGACAAATAGTCATGTTATTTAAGTAATTATCACACTGTCTTTTTCAGTAGAGATACAGAAAAGAAAAATCAAGTAAAGAAGAAATAGAGAAATTCAAGATATTTGTCAAGGACAGAGAAATAAGGCAGAAAAAAATCTGAACATTTTATTCCCTGTTGCAAACAGTTCATCTACACACAGACACTGTCTTCACTGGAAGCATCCTGCACTACCGTGTCTTTGTCACACAATTAGAAAACCAAACCAAACCAAGCAAAACAAAAAGATATCCCAGTGGTAATGACAAGAATGAGTAGATTGCTGGAGTAGAGTTTCTGTTCCATAGAGTTTGCGTAACTCCATACATTGCCTCCATATTCTTGACATCTGTTACAGTCATCTGAATAATGTCCACCTGCTTTGTAGGCTTATCTTGAATATTGTGTTGCTTCTCTTGGAATTGGCAAGTACCTGCCTAGAAGTTCATTTTCACTTGAGCTACGGGTTCAACACAGTTCTCCTCTGCTACGGCCTGTGTGCCCTGTTTGGCTTAAACTTTTGGAATTCATCCCTGCGCTAAACCTTAGCCTGAAAAATAAACCTGTCTCCTGTTTCCAAGCTGGGCTCTCAACACACTCACTGCTACTTTGTCTTCATCCTTCATGATGGTCATTTGCCCTCTTTTCTTAAGCCACTGTGTGATGATTCTATGCCTGGGGACTTTGGGTTGAAGTTACTCCAAGCCTTTGCAAGCGTGCTTGACTTGTATGCTCAGAATCACGAAGAAAACTGTTAAGATCATGTGAGGAATCTTCTTTAAGAAAGACAGGAAGTCCAAGTACAGATAAGGACAGAAAAGATGAGAGTAAGAATATTACAATCTAAAATTCATTAATTTATTAGTTTAACAGGAGAAGTATGTGGATAAGGCATAATATCCTGCAATGAGTTGAAAGCCAAGAAAGAAAACTAAATTATAAGGGAAATTTTCTTCAGTGTACAGTAAGTTGTTGAAGGAGAAAGCTATTTTCAAAGACATTATAGAGCATAAATAGATGGGTTTAATTTGATAAGGAAGATAAGAATATATACATATATAGATTAGCTTGATGACTTAACATTTTCAAGTTAAAACAAGCTACCCTCATAGATTAGACTTTCATTCTGTTTACATTGTTTATTCTTTCAAAGATGTAAATGAACAATAGGCTGGGACTGTGGATTGGGTTACACAGGAGAAAATAATTAGAATTTGAAAATCTGACACTGCAGATATAGAGCACATATGTTCCCTATATCAATAAAATAAAAGCCCAAACAAGATCTCGGGCAATACCAAATAATTGTGCTTAGGTAGCCAACATGTAGTATATAAAAACAAAACACTTGAAGGCCTCCTAATATGAATATTAAATATGTATAATTGGATGCACTAAGAGTAGGTCATTAAGTGATGATTATAAGATGATATTTGGTGTTCTAGCAGCACTGGTAATAGGGAACTACATTTACTTCCAAAGGGAGGAAAGATCATTAAAATTTTAATTTGTTTCTCAATGGTTCAATTATAACATATTTAACACACTGGACATTAACCTTGAGGGATTTAACACAATTATGGTACTATTCAGATCTACTTTGCTCTTTTGCATTCAATTTCTTTCATTTGTTTTATTTTTATTAAAAATTCCACCTCCTCCCCTCCTCCCATTTCCCTCCCACTTCCCCCACTCCCCATCGCCCTCCCTTTCAAGTCCAAAGAGGAGTCAGGGTTCCCTGCCCTGCGAGAAGTCCAAGGTCCCATTTATTCAATGTTGCCCTTATTGTCTGTGCTGCTGGGGTTCTAC
>LOEQ01009061.1:36941-47577 GCA_001685075.1 Bramus lutescens | reverse complement strand
GCAAGCATACATGGAAGGAATGTTGTATACATAATAAATAAATCTTTAAAAAAGAAAAATACGTTGTTTCTGGGGGAAGATCATCAACAGGAAGTTATCAAGGCCGGACTGTGTGAACAAAGACCCTTTCACTGCTACTCTGGAAAATCATCTCTCACCAGCAGTGGTGGTGCACACCTTTAATCCCAGCACTCAGGAGGCACAGGCAGGGGGATCTCTGTGAGTCAGAGGTCAGCCTGGTCTACAGAGTGAGTTCCAGGACAACCAGTGCTACACAGAGAAATCCTATCTTGAAAAAAAAAAAAAAGTCTATATTGGAGTATAATTCCAAAGCGCTAAATGTCCATAATGGTGGTGACATCGTGGTGGCAGGAACAAAGTTGAAAGACGTTATTAATTCAAGGACCCCCTTCTAGTGAACTTCACAACCCACATTTCACACACTCTGCACTGGCTTTGGATCCTTCTCAAGCACACCATTCAGGAACTCCTAAAACCTTGATACTAAGTCATTAGGGACATGAATATTCTCTTGAACTGAGGACATTAAATGGAGACCATCATTATGCATCCCTTTTAAAAACACTGTGGCAGCCTGGGCACGGGCTCATTCCTGTAATCTCAATACTAAAGGTTCCCAGGCAGGATGCTCATTACAAAATCAAGGCCAGGAACAACTACATAGTAATGTCAGGGACAGCATGAGCCAGAGTAGTAACAGTTTATCAAATACAAATTTACTGTAGGCTATTACAGTATGTAAACATAATTTGTGTATGTTTTTATTTTCTTTACTTATTATTCATATATATTATTAAGAATATTTTGCCTGCATGATTGTCTATGTTTCATAGGTGTGCCTGGTGCATCAGATCTCCTAGAAGATTGGTGATGACAATTGATCCTAGGTTCTAAGCAAGAACAAGTTAACTGCCCAGTCATCTCCAGTTTCAAGTATAATTTATGGGTTAGCTATTTTGTTTTTATTTTTTCTAGACAAGGTCTTTCTATATGTTGTGGTCCATCTAGGTTGGATTTTAACACACAGAGATCCGCCTGCATATGCCTCCCGAGTACTGGGAATAAAGGCGTGCACCACTAGGTCCAGTCAAGAATAATTTATGTTTTACAGACCCATTACCTTCCATGGCTTTTCTGGAATTGGTGGATCTTCAATTTCAGCATCAACATCATTACAGTGGACCCAAGTGTCATAGCTAAAGCAAATCACAAACAAAAACAAAACAAAATTAGAGGCAGTCTATTTACTAGAGAGACTACTCAACCATTAAGAATATGTGTTACAAATATATAGTAAAATGATGGGTCAATGAGAATGATTTGTGGGTTAAAAAAAAATTGTCACACATGCCTAACAACTGAGTTCATTTCCCAGAAACCATATATAAGTGAAGAACTGACTCCATGAAGCCATTCCCACCATCCACATGTGTGTCATGGAGGGAGTGCTCCTACCCTCATACACATTATATACTTACACAATAGTGCTTTAAAAAACACAATTACCAGACAAACTTTAGTTTCACCACCATCAATGAAATTAAACCAAGTTAAAATTGCCTGAATTAGTTAAAAAGAATTAAAATTGAGGTAGTCCTTTGCTTAAAGCTGCTCCCCTAATGCAGCCTTCTAGTCAGTACTATCACCTGGTGTTTATTTTTTCTCATAATCATCACTAAGTCCTTCAGTCTCCACTGTCAGCTTGTAGTTTTTTCCAAACTAAACATTATAATACAAATATAACATTAATAATTTCTTTGATTCTAGCATTCAGGGGTAACTTTCAAAAAGAGTCTCCTCTTAGTTATTTCATTTAGGTGTTCAGTCATACTGCAGTTCTTAGATATTACATCTGTCCCTTAAATGAATCTGTTGTTTGTATGCATATAACAGACACGTACAGAAACACACACACATGCATGAATGCACGTGCACACACACACACACCCTCATAAATTTGCTTAGAATAGCTAAACCTAAGATGAGGGGCACTCTTGGTTAATTAATATACTAATCAAAGATTAGCATAATGGGGGAATGTAAATTATATTCTTCCAAAGTTTTGATTATAAAGTATAAATATAAGTAGCTAAGAGAGGACAGCCTACAGTTACTAACAAAACTTTGTAAAAAAGAAGCCTTGAGAAGGCAGGACCTAAGCCATCTCTACACCAGTGTATTTGATTCTGTGTAACTGCTGAGCAGGTATTTTGAAAGCTATTTCCTGTCAGAATACTTGAGAGGACAACTTATGGGACAAGATTTTTTTGGCATGTGGCTTTTAGAGTCCAGTCCATAATCATATGGATGGCAGAGTAGGCATCAAAGCAGATGGAGTATCTGGTAGAGGCTTGTTCACAAGGACACAGACAGGACAAAGAGAACCAGACCAGACATAAAAAAAAGAAAAACATGAATTACCCCATTTTTTTCATTACATAATGTACTTATACTAGAATATCACACTGCATTTCATACATGTTAAATGTTTCTAATATTTAATTAATGAAGCTGGTTCAATGCTAAAGCATTTACCCATCAGTGTAAAGACCTGGCTTTGTCCCTCACCCACCCCCCAAAAAAGAAAATAGAGAAAGAGAAATAAAAGAAGCAGGGAAAGAGAAAACATTTTAATCCCAGCACTTGGGAGGCAGAAACAGGCATATCTGTGAGTTAGAGGTCAGCCTGGTCTACACAGAAAGTACTAGTACAGTCAAGGTTACATAGAGAAATCCTGTCTTAAAAAACAAGACGACAACAACAACAACAAAGAGATGGAAATGCTAATAAATTTCATCTTTATGTCCTGTGGGCATATACTGCTTTATCAAGATAAATATGAACAACTAAAGTAACAGTGTTCAACACTGATTACCTGTCTGGGTAAAAGCCCCAGTGTACCAACACCTGCTTGTCTTTTTTCATCACTGGTCTCAACCAATCTTCTGAAAGAAGAAAAAAAAATTAATTCAACTGATGAAATGCCAAAATAAGAACTAGATTTATGCAGAATTTTAAGAAAAATATTTCACTTTATGTATGTGTGTGTGCCCCAAGTATCACGTATGTACACTACATGTGTGCAGGAGTGCAGATGTCAGATGTCCTGTAACCTGAGGTTATACATGTACGTACCAGGAACCTAAGTTTGGTTCTTTGCAAAAGCAGTAAGTGCTCTGAACTATTCAGCCATCTCTCCAACTGCAAGTTTTAAGTTTTCAAACAGATTAAAGGGACATTTTTGGAGCCGGGGAAATAGCTAGTCAATAAAGGATTCAACACCAAAGCCTGTGGACCAAGTTCAAATCCCAGCCGCTCAGCAGTCAAGAGCACATGTTGACTTTGCAGATAACCCAGGCTTGCTGCCAGGACCTGTAAAATGTCTGACAATCATCTATAACCGGAGTTCAGGGAGTCCACCAGGCACACACAAGGTGCACATACATGCATGCAGGTAAAACATTCACACACAAAAAGTAAAATAAATAATAAAGCTGAGTGTGGTGGCATGCATCTGTATCTCCAGCACTGGGTGAATGGAGACAGGCAGGTCGCTGAAGTTCATTGGTCAGCTAGTCTTGTCAACTAGAGGAGCTACAAGCTCATTAAATGATTCAAAAAATAAGGACAAGAGGCTGAAGAGATGAGGAGTAAGCAAGAAGAGAACAATATTCAATCCTTGCAGAGGATATAAAGAGTTCAGTTCCCAGCACTCACATTGGGAAGCTCACAACAAACCCGATGTAATTCCAGCTCTAGGGAACCTAATACCTTCTTCTGACCACTGAAGGCACCTATATTTACATGCACATATTCCCATATAGACACACAAAATGAAAAATAGATCTTAAGGGCCAGGCAATGATGGTGTACACCTTTAATCCCAGCATTAGGGAGGCAGAGGCAGGCAGATCTCTTGAGCTGGAGGCCAACCTGTACTGTGGGATAACCATTCTGTATGTTGTGAAAAGATCTTATCCCATTCGTTAATGAAGAAGCTGCTTTGGCCTACAGCAAGGCAGAATAATGGCAGGGGGTAAAGCCAAACTGAAAATACAGGGAAAAAGGGTGAAACTGGGGAGATGGCAGCCAACCACTCAAGAAAGAGCATACCATCAGACCAGAAAAGTCATGGCCATGTGGCAATACTTAGATGAATAGACATGGGTTAATTTAATGTTAACCGCTAGTTACAAATAAGTATAGACTAAAGGCCAAATTGTTTGTAATTAATATTAAGCCTCGTGTGATTTAGAAATGGCTGCAAGATGGGTAGGACAAAGAAACCTCCGTTTACAAGCTTGATCTACAGAATGAGTTCCAAGACAGCCAAGGCTACAAAAAGAAGCCCTTTCTTTAAATATATTTTTATATAATATATAATGATATTTATATATAATATTTATATAAATGAATCTTTCTAAAAAAGTAGAAACTGATCAAGAAAGACACTTGAAGCCTATCTCCAACTGTCATGTACGTATATGTGCACCAACAACTTCCTCATGTGCTCCTCCTATAGGTCTAAAAGCAATGCACAGCCCTATCACAGACAACATGTGGGTGCTGGTTGTCTTCTTCTACCAGATGGATCCCAGGGATTGAACTCAGGTCGACAGTCTTGTCAACAAATACCTTCCAACACTGAACTACTTCCAACAAACCTCTGGATTCTCTAAAAACAGTAAAAATTGCTGTAAGAATACTGTATCTTCAAAGACTGTGCTGGTTTAAATTTGGCTTTTTTCAATTAGTCATGTTTTTAAAGATTAAATCTTATAAAGAATGTAGATTTACGTTGGGCAGTGGTGGTGCATGCCTTTAATCCCGGCACTTGGAAGGCAGAGGATCTCTGTGAGTTCAAGGCCAACCTGGTCTACAAGAGCTAGTTCCAAAGCTACAGAGAATCACTGTCTCGAAAAGAAAAAATAAAATGTATATTTACGTGTCTACATAGCTATTATTATTAGGAAATTTTTCACAGGCTTCACTGCCAAAAATTCTACTACCCAAATCAGCCCTTATCTTTTGTTCCTGTTGTTCTAAAGGGACACACATTTGAAGATGGAGTCAGCACTCATAAAGCTGTCTTTATGACATGGACAGCAGATGAAGGCATTTGCAGCCAAGACTCAGAACATGAGCTTGATAGCTGAAACCCACATGGTGGGAAAAGAACTTCCACACAACATCCACACAACATCCTCTGATAGTGATATGCATACACCCACATACAAGAAAAAGAGAGAACTCCACAAGTTGTCCTCTGAGCTCCATGCACCCAAAAACACATGTGTATATAATAAACTTCTGGTGAGGCATCTGTCTCTGCTTCTCAAGTGCTGGGATTAAGGTATGTATCACTCACTATGCCCAGCAATATATTAATATTTTAACTAAAAAAAAACAAAATATTCAAGGAAAGGATAGGAATTGTACCTCATTAAGGGTGTAGAAAAGAACCACTAAATGGAATTACTTAAGAATGGAATGTTTTTCCCCTATCCAAAACTTTTTATACGAACTGGGAAACATGGGGGTTTTTTGTTTCTGTTTTTTTGTAATGTACCAAGCCAGGCATGGTGGCACACGCCTTTAATCCAATCCAATCCAGGGTGAAGAAGGCAGAGGCAGGTGGAACTGTGTGAGTTCAAGGCCAGCTTGGTCTACAAAACAAGATCCAAGATAGTCAGAGCAGTTACACAGAAACTGTCTCAATCAATAAAAAGAAGGAAAGAGAAATGTACCAAAACCAGAGCTGGAGAAAACAAAAGTACCTAAAACAACTCTCAAGAAAATAAAAAACCTAAGCCAGCCATAGCCGAGTTCAAAGCCACAGGACAACTCAGTGAGACCCTGACTCCAAAAAGAAAACAAAAAGAACTGCCAATAGGGGCTAGTGGTTAAGAGTACTGGTTGCTTTTCCAGAGGACCCAGGTTAGATTTTCCAGAACCTACAAGATGGCTCACAACCCTGTGACTTTCGTCCCAGAGGCCCAGATGGCTCCTGCAGACACTGCATGCACATGGTATATAGACACACACATAGGCAAAACACAAAAAAAAGCAGCCTGGTCTACAAGTTAGTTTCAGGACAGCTAGGGCTGTTACAGAGAAGCCCCGTCATGAAAAAATAATAAACAAACAAACAAAATGAAAAATTAAGCCTGGTGCAAGACTTTTATCCCAGTCCTCAGGAGGCAGAGGCAGGCTGCTCTCTGACTTCAGGCCAGCCTGGTCTACATAGTGAGTTCTAACCCTGTCTAAACTCTGTCTAATAAAAGTAATAAAATTGCAAAAAAAAAAAAAGCCAAAAAACCCTAAGATGTTGAAGAACAGAAAAGACACCAATGAACTTAATAATTAATTGTTTGGGGTGCTGGAGAGATGGTTCAGCAGTTAAGAGCACTGGCTACTCTTCCAGAGGTCCTGAGTTCAATTCCCAGCACCCACATGGTGGCTCACAACCATCTGGGATCTGATGCCCTCTTCTGATTTAAAGGCGTACATGTAGGAAGAACAATCATATACAGAAAATAAATAAATTTTTAAAAATTGTTTTTTTAACAGGCATGCTCAAACAGAAGATGAGAGTTTATGACGAGTTACTTGAAATATCCAATCAGAGAAAGTTAAAGGACTAAAGTGAAAAATTCTAGGGATTTATGAATACTATTAAGCAAATCAATAACCATACAAAACAGCATCTGGGAGACTGAGGAAAAATTTCGATTCAAAGCCAACATGAATGTGCTACACCATCACTTTAATGTTAAGAGTGGGTATTCAAGTTGGATGGGTCAGGCAACCCATACTCTTGCCTCATAGGAAAAATTTAATTCACACACACTGTCCCTCTGGTCCTCTTGCCTCTATGAGCTCACCATAATAAATAAATATTTAAACACTGCTACATTAGAACATGTCTAACTGGTTAGAGCACTGAGCAGCACAGGTAAAAACTTTCTAAAAGGATCAAATGATATATTCAGACTAACACATGCAGGGCAAGTGATACAATAAACAAAACAAAGAACTCTAGGTTTCAATGGTGGCATATTTAGCCATTTTTTTTACAAGAAAGCTACTTATTTAAGCATCACAATACAATATATAAAAGCTAACTTACCATCCTCTTGTGAGGAAGGACATGGATAAATATGGTGGGAAGCTTTTGACTTTTCATCAGTAAATGTCCCCTGCAAAGTAAGCAAACAAGTGACAGAGAAATAAGGCAAGCAAACTATTAGATGCTAGATGCAAATTTTCTGAGAAATATAAAAGCACTGGGTTTTAAAAATTTTTAGTCAAGGAAAGAAATAGTGATTAACAACAGAAAATAATGTTTACACATATGTGTAAGTACTGCATATTGTCATCCAAAATGCTCTGTACCTCAAGTGTTTCAAGTTTTTCAGATATGGGACTATTTGTATAGACTTTATCAACTATCATTAATCCAAAACCA
Source organism: Bramus lutescens (assembly GCA_001685075.1). Lineage (NCBI taxonomy): Eukaryota > Metazoa > Chordata > Mammalia > Rodentia > Cricetidae > Bramus > Bramus lutescens. Next base: position 40,088 of record LOEQ01009061.1, on the reverse strand, counting down.
AGGAATTCTCTTAAAAAAAATCAAACATTTTGAGGGGTTTATTAGCATTCAAAGTGTTGAGTATCTTTACCAACATAAGCACACCTGAAGTTCTTCAAATTCTTTCAAAACCATCATAAAAAATGAGTGTGGAAATGCAACAACATAGGGATAACTGTAATATGTATTTACCTTGCAAAATTATAAGGTTTTAGCTAGACGTGTAACCTGAGAAGTTGGGAAACAGGAAGCTAGAAAACTGAAGGTCATCCTTCAACACACTAAGTTTGAAGCTAGTCTAGCTACTTTGACACTGCCTTACTAAAACAACCAGGAACACAAAACAAAAATCCCAGGTTTCAAGTGTATAGCCTAGCCTCAAACTCTTCATCTTCTTGCCTTAGCTGTCTAGCACAAATGACCTCTATTAACTGACATGAATTTTGGCAAGTAAACTGGGACTACATCAATAACATACGGGACACCAAATCAAGCACAGTGTACATTATACATGTTACTGTCATTTTACATCAATGTTGGAAAACTACTATAAAAATTAAGGTTATGGCTAGGCCAAAGACTACTAAATATATCTAGAACATGAACTCAAAGCCATTTAGACTAACAACTACTTACATACAAACAAGGGAAAGTCATGCATTCGGTTTTAAGTAGCAACTCAAGGCATCCTCTGAATTTCTCCTTTAACAATTATTTACTCATTACTTCAATCCAAGAAACATAATGCCACTTCATCTATAGAAAACTAGATAAGTAAAAAAATTTAGCACTAGCTGAAATAGTTATCCGCCTCATAAGATAAAACTTCACGATAACTGTACTACTGATGTAGAGTTTTGAGTGACCATCACACAGGTGGGAAAGGAGTACCAATGTCCATGAGTATGAGTCAATATACGATAGAACCTTGCCCTGTGGAACCTGTCCCTGCTGCCTCGAACCTCAGCTCTGTGGTTTACTACTATTTAGATGGCACAGCAAGGTATTCTGTGCATGTCGTCTGTGAAGTAAGAAATTTTATTTTATGTGTATCAGTGTTTTGCCTGTGTGTATGGCTGTGTACCACCTGGGTGCCTGGTGCCTAGAGAGGCCAGAAGAGGGTGTTGGATACCCTAGGACTGACTGAAGAAACAAGGATGTGAGCTGCCATGTGAGTGCTAGGAATCAAATGGGGGTCCTCTGAAGAACTACCAGTACTATTAACCTGAGCTATTTTTCCAGTCTCCTGATTCTTTTTTGTTTATTTATGTGTATGAATGTTTTGCCTGTATTTGTCTTTCAACCATGTGTGTGCATGGTACCCACAGAAGTCAGAAGAGACCTTCAGTTGTGAGCTACTGTGTGGTTGCAGAAAACTGAATCTAGGTTCTTTTTTATTATTATTATTTTATTTTTTAGTTTTTTGAGACAAGGTTTCTCTGTAGCTTTGGTGCCTATCCTGGAACTAGCTCTTATGGACAAGGCTGGCCTCAAACTCACAGAGATCTGCCTGCCTCTGCCTCCCGAGTGCTGGGATTAAAGGTTCTTTATAAGAACAAGTGCTCTTAACCACTGAGACATCTCTCCAGCATGAAAAGGAGTAATAAACAATGGCTCTCTCTTAAGACTTTTGTTGGAACTCAGACTGATCTACAGAGTGACATCCAGGGCTATTATACAGATAAACCCTGTCTCAAAAAAACAAAAACAAAAAACCAAACAATTAAAAAAACAAAAAGGAAAGAAAAAAGAATATTTTGGGGCTTGACAGATGGTTCAGAGGTTAAGGGTGCCCTCTACTTTTACAACGGACCTTGGTTCCCAGCTAGCAGTTCCATGAAATCTGATGCACTCTGACTTCAACAGGTACTCTCACATGCATACATTTTTAAATAAATATTAAGTAAGCCTGACTCAATGGCATCTGCCTTGTACTCAAGAAGCAGAAGCAGGCAGATATCAGTGAGTTTAAGGCCAACCTCGTCTACAAACCAGCAAGAACTACATACACAGTAAGAACCTGCCTCCAATAAATAAATAGATAAAAAAGATAGATTCCATATGAGTAATTAACTCATCTAAAATGTTCCAGTGAAGTTGCGATTAGTGTTCAATGACAATACTATTATTAGTGACTCCTGAGATTGATTCTCTGCAACTCTATGAAACTAAGGCTGGAGCTAGATAAAACTCCAATACAAGAGACTAGAACATATGAAGCCCTCCCTGGTTTTGAACTCCAGCAGCACTAGAAGACTTTATGAAACCAGCTAGAAATGCTACTATTTCTCTCAACTGTGTTCTCATTTGTTAATAAATAAACTAGTCACAATAAACAATAGAAAATAAGTAGGCATTACCTCTAGTAAAATTTGTAGAAATAATTCCTAACTTCAGCTTAAAGGCAAGAACAAGCAGGTTAATTTATTCTATTTCTGCCCTCTTAACAAGCACATGAAGCGAAGTTGCACTTGACTATCACATAATAAACAGGCACCCCAAAAGAGAAAGGCTTAGATCTGTTGAAAGCAGTAACGCTTGTTCTACAAGGAAGGAACTCACCACCCCACCCAACAACAGGCCGTACTATTTATATACTACACTTAGTTAGACTATTTGTATCTTTGGAAAGGATGTTACATGTAAGGGAAAGACAACAACATTTGTAATTATATAGAGGGAACTTTATGCATAAACTAAAATAAACTATTTGCTTTTATGGATTGTAAATATTTTACTAAAATATAAGACATATTTCAAATGTTATTAATTTTTGCAGCTGAAAAAAGAAGGTATTTCATGAGGCTTCTTAACCAATTCTAGATGTCAATAAAACACTGTCATAGAAATGTTTTGCAGAAAATTATTTTGTACCTAGATATTCTCAGCTATCACAGGTTTCACTGTGGTAAAAAACTAGCATTACAGGAAAAAGAAAAAAGGGGGAGAAAACAGCCTAAAACGAAGTATGATGATGAAAACACCAGCAGCAGTGGATAGTCTTGATATATTGCCTCAGTTGGTCTTGAAGCCCCACACTCAAGTAGCCTCCAATATCCAGGGACATGCACTCTGTGCATTCTAGCATATTTGTGCCATCAAGCGATCCGGGAAACCTGAATTTTTCTACTTGTTTTACAAAGAGGACATACATAAATACATTTGGCT
>LOEQ01009060.1:49467-61630 GCA_001685075.1 Bramus lutescens | reverse complement strand
ATTGGAGAGCGAGGGGGAGGCGAAGTGGGGGGGATGGGAGGGAAATGGGAGTAGGGGAGGAGCTGGAAATTGATAAAAATATTTAAAAAAGAATCCAATAGGTTATGCTTACTAACACATGTTATATACATTTATGCATGTAATAATACAGTTAATGAAAATAGAGGCTATGACATTGAAAGTAAGAAAAGTCATATATGGGATGGCTTGGAGGTTAGCAAGTGAACATAAAATGTAATTATAACTTCAAATTTTGAGAAAAAAGAAAAGTTTAGTTCAATGTTTTCTTTAAAATTCCTCCCCCATATAATACATGCATATTTGTATGCATATGTCATTTATAGATTTTGCTTTTATGGGTTCTCTGAGCTACAATATTTAGAAAAACATTCCTCCTCTCCACTAAATAATATCCTTTCATGCTCAGTGCCATATCCATCTTCTATACCAAGTTTAGCTAGCAAAGCTTATGCTCCAGCATAACCTAATGAGTTTCCCACTTAAGCATGTAACCTCTGCACCATCCCCAATCCTATGACAGAGCCTGAATCCCACACCTAGTGCTCAAGACAACCATGATCAATTGCTCACATTTCTTTTCATCCTTCAGGCTCTGGTAAGCAAGTATATCCTGCAACTGTCCAACAATCTCTATCCTCCATACCTTATTCCTTCCCATCCAGCACCCTAACCAGCCTCTTGTGCCAAGAGAATCAATCAAATTCTGTATTCTCTATAAGTGAAGTGAGTTTACTCTCTTACTCCTAAGCCTCTTGTATTCACAGCAGTCCTCAGAGGGAGCCTGGTCCTCATCTCTAGTGCTATGGCCCAGCCTGAACATTCCAATGTGCCCCATTCTGACTTCCGAGTTTTAGCAAAATATACGAAAAGTGTATACAAACCCAGATTACAATGTCCACACTAGTCATTCAATCAGCATCAACAACAACAAAAAAAAATCAGTACACTCAAATCTCATCACTGACATGGAAGACCAGAATAGTATGTCCCCTCAAAATCTACCCATCCTATAAAAATTTTCCCCAATAAAATTACCCAGAAGAACTTAGGCATAGGTCTTTAAAGTACAATAATAAATTTCATTAAGAATGCAATGAATATAGCAAAGACAAAAACAGCTAAATGAACCCAAGGGAAATGGATGTTAAAAAAAGAAAACACATGAGCCTGGTGGTCATGGCACACACCATTAATTCCTGCACTCAAGAGGCAGAGATGGGTAGGTCTTTGACTTTGAGGCCAGCCTAGTCTACAGAGTGAATTACAGGAAAGACAGAGTTACACAGAAAAACTATGTGTTGTAGGCAGAGACAGTTCATTTGTTTCATGGATGCCCAGACCGGAAATAGTGACACAGAAACTATATTAGTTAAAACACTGCTTGGCCTATTATCTTAGGCTTCTTATTAACTTTTATATCTTAAATAAGCACGTTTCTATTATTTTGTGTTTCACAACAAGGCTGTGGTTTACCAGGTAAAGTTCTGGTGTCTTTCTCCTTTGATAGCTTCATGGCATCTCTTTGACTCTGCCTATTTTCTCTCTCTATCTCTGTTTGGATTTCCCACCTGGCTTAATTCTGCCCTGTAATAGGCCAAAGCAGTTTCTTTATTAACTTATAGAAATAAAACACATTCACAGTGTAGCATGAGGGCTGGGCTGCTTGGGGTTTATGTCCTGCCCAGTTCCCACAGCTGGTAAGCCCCAAAAGAAAATCACACAGAGAGTCTACATTAGGTTATAAACTGATTGGCCCATTAGTTCAGGCTTCTTATTAGCTCTTATCACTTATATTAACCCATTATTTTTATCTATATTAGCCACATGTCTCGGTACCTTTCTCATCAGGGTAGGTTACATCTTGCTTCTTCCGTGGTCTGGGCAAGACTGGGAAAAGAGCTTCCTTCTTCCAAGAATACTCCTGTTCTCATTGCCNGCCCATTAGTTCAGGCTTCTTATTAGCTCTTATCACTTATATTAACCCATTATTTTTATCTATATTAGCCACATGTCTCGGTACCTTTCTCATCAGGGTAGGTTACATCTTGCTTCTTCCGTGGTCTGGGCAAGACTGGGAAAAGAGCTTCCTTCTTCCAAGAATACTCCTGTTCTCATTGCCCCACCTCTACTTCCTGTCTGGCTACTGACCAATCAGCGTTTATTCAAAAGATAATTGACAGAATATAGAACTGTCCCATACCACACAGCATACAGAAGGCAATTCCACATCAACGTGTCAAAAATATAAAGCATAAATTATGGTCAAGAAAACACAAGCATGAGATTGAATGAAACGATGTTTTGAAAGCTACTCTATGCCCTAGCATTATCTTGGTATGTCTAGGCTTCTCCATGAGACCCTTTTGTCCAATAATATAAACAAATGTAGCCAGTCCTAATACTGGAAACATTGCCTTGAGCTACAGAAAGAGAAACCTGGACAGCATCCCAGCCTCAAAACCCTCAACCTACATTCATTTCTGCCTGAAAGATGTACTTGGGGAATGGTGGCACATAACTTGCAGGAGTGGTTATCCAATATCTGGCTGAAATTCAGTACCATGCCTTGAGAGGGAGTCCATGTCCTACACTGTCTGGATGGCCTGCAATTGGAGAATGGATGTCTCCAGAGGTGTAGGGTAGACAAAACATGTTTGTAGTGGCATTTAAATAGTATTTTAATGAATAAAAACTGTCTGAAGATCTGAGACTAAAACAGTCCCACTGATCAGACTTACAGACCAGATTATGGTAACACAATCTTAAATCTCAGGGCCAACTGAGGATTCTCTAAAATAGTTCACATTCTGGAATAAAAAAAATCTTAGGAAATTCAGAAATATTGAAATAATTTAATGTACCCCACTTAAACAGACTAAAATATCACTTAAAAACAACAGCATATAAATAAATATCTGGTAGATACACAAGCTGATGAAGATTAAACAACCCACTGCTAAATGATGAATGACTCAAAAGAGAAAACAATGTAGAAATAAAAATACTTGGAAAAAAGAAACTAAAACATTAGACAAGAAAAACCTTTGGGACACATTAATAGTACACCTAAGATACTTTAAATGCTTACATTAAAAATAAATAGAAATGTATATAAATTAATTAATTACTAATGCATCTCAAGAATTTGGAAATACAAGAACAAACCAAAGCAAAATCCAGTAGAAAACAAAGAATATTAAGGCTCTTGGCAGAAATTGCAGTACATGGAATCAATAAATCGAATAGTTAGTTTTTTGATATTATAAATAACAGTGTAAAGATAAACAAGACCCTTGGACAAACTAGCCAAAACAAAGAAAGGGATATTCAAATTAACATAATGGGAAATAAACAAGGAAATATCACAACAGATGGGTATTATAAAGGAAGGTTTTAAAAACTTGTACTGCAGCAACCTGGAAAATCTAAAGAAAAAAAAAACAATGAATTTCTCGATTCTTCCAAAGTACCAGAGTAAAACCAAGAAGAGAATAATAACCTAGACAGACCCAAAACAAGTAAGGAGGTCAGAAAGTTTTACAGTTGTATTGCTATTTTAGCATTCAGACTTCAAAACTGTATCAGCAGAGATAAATTCACAACAGAATTCTCCCAGATTTTCAAGGAGGTTTACAACATCTACTTCTTAAACTATTAAATTTGTGGGAAAGGAAATAGCTCTTCCAAACTCTTTCTATGAATTCAGCTCTACTCTTATACCCAAATCAGGTAAGGACGTTTAAAATAGAAAACTACAGACCCAAATCCATGATGAACATAGATACAAAAATATATACTGAAAACGTGAATACATGTATATGTCAATAAAAATGTCAAGCACTATCTAATTGGTTTTACTCCAAAGCTGCATTGGTGGCTTAAAATACATAAATTAATAAATGTAATAAATGATATAAACAGGTTTTAAAGACAAAAAATGCACATTCATTTCAATAGATATATTTAAAGCCCTTATCAAAATCCAACGTATTTTTATAATAAAAATCTTGGAGACCATAGAGCTAGAGGAAATTACCTTAAGGATATATATAGAAATCCACAGCCAATACTATCTTAAATTAAGAATAATTTAAAAAATCCTCTAAAATAAGAACAATACAGGGCTGTTCACTACCCCTAAAATTCAATTTTGTACTCAAAGCACTAGTTGAGCAATAAGGCATGAAAAAGCAATTAACAGATAAAGTAAGAAAAGATGTCAAAGTATCCCTACATATAGATAATATGATGTTCATAAATGATCTGAACATTCCACTAGAAAAGTTCTAAAAATGTTCAGCAATTTTAGATAGAAGCCAGGATGCTAGTTCTATACACCATCATCAAACACATTGAGAAAGAGATAATAAACGCATTCTCATTCATAATTACCTCTAGGAAAATAAAATATCTGGGAGGAAGCCTAACAAAGGATGTAAAAGATTTCTACAAGGAGACACAAGCAAATGTAAATATATTGTGAATTAATAATATGAAAATTATCATTCTTCCTGAAACAGCAGATTCGATGTAATCTCAATTTTTAAAAAGTCTATAATTTTAATCACAGAAATAGAAAGCAAATAATTCTAACAGTGTTTTCAAAAATGAAAAATCATTCTAAAATTCACATGAAACAATGGAAAACCAAAACAATAGCTATACTAACCCTGAGAAAAAAAGAACAGTGCTGTATGGATTTTATTCCAGGTTTCAAAATAAGTTATTAAGTTATTGTATAAAAACAGTATATTACAAGAAAAAAAGACTTGTAGATCAATGGAACAAAAATAGAAGAATCAAACATAAGTACACATAACTACAAATCTAATAGTTGATAAAATTTAGGAAATATATACTAGAGAAAAAACACCAACTTTAATAAATAGTTCTGGGACAATGAATGTCCACACATAAAGTAATGAACCTAGGTCAGTACTTATCAACCTGAACAAAAAGTTAACTCCAAATGGAACACAGGCATCCATGTGAAACTCTGAAAGTCCTAGGAGAAAACAAAGCTGGGGACGAGGTCAACAATTTGCAAATGAGTCTTCAAAAATCCCAGAATTTCTCTACAGCTGAGGTAGATGTCAATCGTGTGTAAAAGATTCCCCCAACACATACATACATACATACATACACACACACATACACACACACAAAACTGAAAACACAGAGTCAAAGGAAAATTTAAAATCCAAATAAGAATTCGACTATGAATCTGAACAGAGAATTATCAATGGACATAAAACAAAAGTAGCTAAGAAATATTTGATAAAGTAGCCATCATTCTTATAATTTGAAAAATTAAGATTAAAATCATTTGAAATTTGATCTCATTGCAATTCAAATGTCTAATATCAATATACCCTACTGATAAAAATGCTGGGGAAAACATGGAGCAAATAATAATTACTCACTGTTGGTAGGACTGCAAACTGGTGCAGCCACTCTGGAAATCAGTGTGGATAATTTCTCTCCAAAGTTACAAGTAGATTTCCCATATGACTCAACTATACAACTCCATGGCATGTACACAAAAGGCTCAACCTTCTGCTCCACAAATACTTCCTTAGCAATATTGATTGCTAAATGGCTAACTGTTAATTACTATAGAGCTAGGAAATGGAAATAATCTGAAGGCCCTTCAGATAACCAATAGAGACTCAAAATGTAATTCAAATACACTATGGAAAATTATTCAACTGTAAAGAAAAATGGAACCATGAAATTTATAAGTAAATAGATGAAAAAAGGAAGTATTGCATTTAATGAGATAACCCAGACCATGAAAGCAGAAAATCTCATGTTCTCTCTCATCTGGAGCCCCCAAATCTCAGGATGTGAATATAACCAAGATTAAAACAAAAACAAAAAAAGGTACTGGGGGCATGGCTTAAGAGGCCAGTTCAAGGTATAGGTGATGTAAAGGGAGAATAGAGAGACATGGAGAAAGAGGCTTTAATTTTAGAAGGAAGAAAATATAATAGGAGAGGGAGGGAAGAGGGCTAAAAACACTAAGTATGTTCAATCTGCTTTTATGAAAAGGATAGTTTTCAAGATAGTCTGTGTTTTCTTATTCAAGGAATAACATAGGCAGTGTAAGATTATCTCAACTCTATAGTATCCAGATGTTCATAATTTCTTTAGAGGTATGCAATTTCTCAGTTCCATCTGTACTTTCATAATAGCTAGCTCCTTGAAACTTAAGGACTTTCTGGTATTAAAGTAATAATTATTCAAATATTAAATGGTAATGAAAAGTTTATTGAAGACTGTTGGAATAAAAAAAAGAGATTAGGTTTAGTTCAGAATACATTTAAAAAGTAAAGGTCAAAGGATATTATAGCTAAGAAACAGAATAAGCTATCAAATTAAAAACTACAATGTGACGATATCAAAAGTAAGGTATTTCTAGATAAATCAATCTAACAAGGTTCAGTATGGAGGATGATTACATGTTTAGCGTACAGAATTCACCCAAAACTTAACTAACACAATTATTACTGAAACTGGGTAAGGCAAAACCAAGCAGTCCAAGAGCAAAGTTTGCTAGGGAGAAAAGTTTGGAGGACCCTGACTCAGTCTGATCAAAGGCAGCAAGAAGAAAAGCCTCTTTTCTGGTTTTGTGATCCTGATGGAATAAAATAAAAATAAAAATACAAAAAAGGGAATCCAGATCCATTACAAAAAGCGATAAAATATTTTACAGCTTTGGAAGACAATGGATTTGTAAAAATAGAGTAGTCTAATCCCTCAGTGTACACAGTAAAAAATTATACCTATAATAATATCTCCTATCAATTTTAAAGCCTATTATGAACAATTTTAATGGTGCCAAGAAATACATGAAGACTTGCCATCTTGTGCATGTTCTAGACTGCACTGAGAAGCCACTGAATTAAAACTACATTTTCAGCCTGTTATATTTTTAACTAGAAAGTGTTTGTGGTGTGTGTGTGTGTGTGTGTGTGTGAGAGAGAGAGTGCGTGTGTGCATAAGTGCGTGTGTGTGAAAGAGAGAGAGACAGAAAGAGAGCACATGTGCTTGCTTGCTTTCTGTTATTCAGATCATTTTTATATGTGGCCATATGGTAAATGAGCTGTAATGTCTCAGTCTCTCAGTAGCAATGATGGAATATGGAACAAATCTCCAAATAGTTCAACCCAGCCATTGTGGGCCATAAAAGGGAGGAAAATATTCTATTTCCCATCTTTCTCCTTGGAAAAATGCCATTTCCATAGAGGTCAGAATCCTATATCCAGTGCCAGTCAGAATTAGAACAATCTATTCAATTGTCCTTTATGAGTCCAAACAACTGTTAGATCTCTGTAGAAATTATGTGAATCAGCAAGTATTTGGAGGAAACAGCTGTGCTTGGTCGTTACTAAATGCTGTTAACATGGCTAATGGTTCAAATATGTGCAACCAAGAAAGAAGCACTGCCCTTCTCACAGGAATGGCCGATATGTAATTGAACCTTGGTGGTTTTTTTTCTTCAGTGGATGTGTGCTTTGTATGTTCACATGTGCATGTGTGCTTTGGAGATACAAGTTATCCTGAAGTGTGGACAATTGTGGTAGTTATGTACATTTCTTCTCTGACCCTTGTTCATCCAGGAAAAACCAAAGAGTATATGTGATGCCTTTGTTTAGAAAAAAAAAGTGACAAAAGAGATCTTCCACTATGTAAAGTCTTGCTTGCTTTCTACTACATTTCTGATTTCTCCCATTGTAGACACTGGTCTCTCTGAAGACTAATTTATTTTAAAAGTTCTATTCAGCTTAAAATAAAACACAAAGCCATCTTGGTTGTTCTGAAATGATAACCAGAAAGGGACAGAAAAGCTTATACTCCAGAAACAATAGATGGAAGTGAAGAACGGAGAAAGAGGTTGGAATAGGCTAAAACTTAAACAGGAGGATTTTTCAAAAAGTCCCTTTGTAGCTATACCAAATCTGAGTGATAAACTGCAAGCTGCCATAAAGGCATTCTGTAGTGACTTCTGCATACTAAGGAGCTCCTGATCCATATTCTTTGCGCTCAGTGGTGTAGAACTGGCTGACAAGTTTTTTCAGTTAGAAGACCAGCTTAAAAGTTACTAACTGGCACTTGAAATTCTTAATGTGATTTCCAGAAAAATGCAGGAATATTTCTTTTTGTTTAACTTGTTCTGATTGGGCAAGCTGAGGTCTCTGACTCATAGTTAGACCCTTAAGCCCTAATTCCAAGCTTCTAACCTTTTCCATCTCATGGCTTTCAAGGTCAAAAGGATTGAGGCTTGGTTGGCAACTGTGCCTTTAGATGGCCAATTGCAAGGCTGCCAAAATAAACAGACAACTGAATAAATAAAGTGTTACCTTCTCCAAAGGTAACACTCTGTACATACATCTGTCAATGTATATATGGGATATTCCAAAAAAGAAGATGAAATTGACTTATAAAAGCACAACAAAAAGAATCCCTACCCCACTAATCATACACTTAGAAAAGTCTATACACATGCTAGCCCCTTAACCTTGAAATCTGTGGTGGCTTCCTGCTTTCTTTTTGAAAGTGAATGGAGCACGTTTGGAGAATGCATTTAGGTCCACTTTCTGATTGTTTTTCAACTATCATCTTTGTCCATGCACATAGTAGCAGAGAGAGCTGATTTTGGAATATGTGGTAAGGGACTACTTATTTGCAATGACTTAGCTCATACCACACATGAGGAGCTGTCTATTGGAGCTTTTGTGGTATTTTTGTTTTGCTTTACCTTAATTTTGCCATATTTTAGTAAATAGATATGAAATTTTCATAAACTTCAAGATATGGCCATATCTTCTACAAATTTAATAAACCAATAATGCATAATACTCTTCCTCCAAACCCAATGAAATCTTCACCTGTTCAGTACCAGAATAAAAATCAGTCAATTGCAAGTACACAGCAAAGCCACTGAGCTAAAACACTCTGCAGGTAAAAAACAAAAAACAAAAACAGACCCCAGTTTATTGGGGAACAACCTACCAGGCTGTCTCACAAGGACAGAGAGTAGTAGTGATCAGCAGGAAGCCAAGCAGAGTGACGTCATTCTTAGCCTCTCCTTGGCTTGTAGTCTTCTTTCTGGTTCTGCACATGAGTATGGGGCCTAATGCCATCTTTATATAAAGACCACAGAGACACTATATAAGGATTCATCTTAAAGACCTCATTCACTCTTAAGCATGCCCTAAAAGACTTCATGCCAAATACAGCAATATTCTGGCATTCTCAGCATTACTTCTGTGGAAATAGGACTCTGACATATGAATTTGGGAAGTGGAAGTAAGACAAATCAGCCTAGGGCAAAGCCTCTTCATGTTTCCTACCTTTTTGTATTCTCACATCTTTCTGACAGTTTCTGAGGAGCAGAACAGATACCAGTTCTGAACTGTCACAAACACTGAAATTCAAGAGAGATTGAATAAAGCATAAAAGAACTAGATTGTTGCCAGTCAAGGCTTGTATGACCTTTCTGTTTTCTCTTCCACACTACTGGTTCATAGGTTTTTATTTTGTGATTTCACTGTTATCACGTAGGTTCCTCTCCCATGCACAACTTTTAATTCAACAACTCCTGTGAGCTAACCCTTTTCTTTACATAATGAATATGTGTTGCTCTCATTGGTTGATAATAAAAGTTGATTTGGCCTCTAACAAGGCATAATATATCTAGGGGAAAAACAAACTGAAAAAGTGAGAAGGAAGGGTGGAGTCAGGAGAGACAAAAGCCAGCTGACAAAGAAACAATTTGTCAGAAAACCTGTAAATGCCATGGCCAAGTGGCAATGCATAGATTAATTGGAATGGGTTAATTTGAATGTAAGAGCTAGTTAGTATTAAGACTGGACTATAGGCCAAACATTCTGTAGTTAATATTAATTCTCTGAGTGATTATTTAGAAGTGATTGCACAGGTGGTAGTGGCACACGACTTCAATCCCAGGATTCGGGAGGCAGAGGCAGGCAGATCTCTTTGAGTTTGAGGCTAGTCTGGTTTACAAGAGCTAGTTCGAGGATAGGCTTCAAAGCTACCGGGAAACCCTGTCTTGAAAAACAAACCAAACCAAAACCAAAAGTGACTGCAGGACAGGGCTGGACAGGGAAAACTCTGTTTACAATCTTTTAAGAACACAATAGTACTCATATCTGTCCTTTCTCCATCTTGACCATCCAATTCCCTCAATTTCTCCCTCTACCCCCTTACCCCTGACCCCTGCTCCCAAATTTTTGTCTGATTTCAATTTCCAGGTGGATCTATATAAGTTTTTGTTTGGGTTCACCTTATTACTGAGTTTCTCTAAGATCCTGAGCTATAGGCTCGTGGTTTTTTGTTTATGACTAATATCCACTTATGAGTGAGTACATAGAATATTTGTTTTTTCAGGTCTGGGTTACCTCACTCAGGATGATGTTTTCTAATTCCATCCATTTGCATGCAAAATTCAGAAACAGAAGTTTTAGCTAAAGAGCTATCCTGTTGTAATATGATACAGGCTACAACTTGGTCATTTAACCTTAGGAAAGAAGGTAAAATATTCCTGTATACAGTGAGGAATAAATCTCTTGAAATAAAGAAGTCATGTTGGGAACAGAATCAAATGTCAGGTAAATATTTCCTCATTCACATTTTTGTTTCCATAGAATTTTCCTATTTAGGATAAAGTTATCAGTACATCTTGGATATTACTGAAGCTGAACTGATTCTGCACACACATATATGTAGTCATTCAGGTACACATTAATTGAAATTCACAAGTGACTCCTCTAGAGTGAAAAAAAAAACAACTCAGCAGCTCTTATCAGTTCAGTAATCACATGAAAAATATTTTAGAAGTATTTCAGAAGGATTCAATTGCAAGAAACAATCACCAGACAATAATTTAAATTGAATGTTATTTACTATAGGGCTTTAGGTATTTTCAAAATTATAGATAGAGGACCAGATCCTGGACCAGGCATACTACTGAACTATAGAAAAATTTCTAATCAGTGTTCTATTGAAAGAGCCTCTTTCTCTGCTGCTATCAGAAATGTTGGTATAGGTGATGGCTGCATCTAAAATTGTGTTCTGGAAGATCACTTTTCACAATGGTCATCCAAGATTACAAAAACCACAGCCTTTACTACAACATTCAGTACATTATAGCCCATAAAGACTATGACTGGTCTCTGGAAGTAAAACTAAGAAACCAACACCTAACTAACTATACTTACCTTACTGAAAGAAATCAACCAAAGTAACAGAAACTCAGGCTGTATCTCATTTCTAAATATGCTAATACATACACTTTAAAGGAAAATATTAATCTTTGCTTCTTCCTTTGCAACAGTGTGACTTTGGGTATTTTGAAAGTTCTCAATTTCTCTTAATTTCCTGCTCTATAATGTGAGTATAATAGTAACACATGTACTGACATTCAAGTGAGCCAAGCCTACAGTGATGTGTCCGACATGTAACATGTATTTAAATCACCAAATAAATTATGTTGCATCTGTTGCAGAAATAAACTCCTTCTATTTTTATCAAATAATTTATGAAGTTCTAAACCTTCATAGCTCTTCTGCTGTGACTCCTTCCAGGTCTGAGATTATTTCATCCAGAAATATTTGTTCTATCCCTTCAATCTCCTTTGTAGTGAATTTGTTTAAATTTCTGATATTATCTTATCTACCCTTACTAGTTTTGGATGAATCTTTAATGTTCAAAACAATCCTACACCAGTTTGGATTCAAAAGGGGTATTCATTTTAGCGGAAACTTGCAGAACACCGACAGCCAGGAAAGGAGTCTAATCGCTGGAGCAAGAGCCAGAACCAAGAGCCGGAACCAAGAGAGCAAGCAGAGGAATGCCACTCTTTTTTACAGAGAAATAGACCACGCCCCAGCGGGCTGGTATTTCAGCAGCTATTGGCTGAAGGAGCGGAAGGCACTCCTGCAGCACCTCCCCATTGTATTTAAGTAAGAGACTTCTAAACCTACTACAAAATTATATACAATAAGAATAAATATCCTATCCCAACTAGCTTAAGTCTTGCATAACTTGGCCAAGTCATGAGAGAAAAGTAGCTACATTTATCTAGTATTCAACCCCATCAAAGATCTGAGAAGGGAAA
>LOEQ01009060.1:25734-38529 GCA_001685075.1 Bramus lutescens | reverse complement strand
CAATGCTCTTAACCGCTGAGCCATCTCTCCGGCCCTATTTCAATCTTTTTTAATTTGTAAAGATTTGTTGTGTCCCATACCATGATCTATTTTATAAGTGCTTCTGTTGAATAGAATATGCATTATTTGGTGTTTCAGTTAAATATTCTGTAGTTAATTTTTAAGTCCATTTGATGAATCATATCATTTAATTCTAATGTTTCTCTTGTTATTTTTTTAGATTACCTATCTGTTGGAGAAAGTGTGGTATTAAAATTATCTACTATTATGTGTACATTTATTAAATTGGGTTCAACAAAGTTGAATATATGTATGTTTAGAATTATAATGTCTTCTTTGTTAATGGATCTCTTGATTAGAATGAAGCATCACTCCTTATCTCTTCTAATCATTGTTAGTTGGAAGTCTACTATATTAGATATTAGTATAGAGATACCTGCTTTCTTTATGGTCCCATTTGAGTTCTTTTGTCCACCCTTTTATTGTAAAATAGTGCCTTTCTTGTACAACATGCTTCTTATATTTGAAAGATAAATGAACTATGTTTCTTGATCCTCCATTCATCCTGTGTCTTTTGATGGAATAATTGGGAACTTTAATATATAAACTTATAGTCATATGGTTTGTGTTAATTATGCTCACAATATTTTTTAATTTTGGTGTTTGTGTTTTCAGTGGTACCTCCTGTTTTAGTACTTATGACATTATTTTTTATACCAACTCTTAACTATACTTATTCTTCTCCAGCTGGAACTATTGTTTCTTATATTTTCTTTAGGTTTGTTTTGTTGTATATATAGTCTTTAAAGCTGTTTATATCCTGGAAATATTTCTTCTTCAACTGCGGTGGGTAATTTTGCTGGATATATTAGTCTGCACTGGCTGTCATTTTAAGACTTAGCATGCATTATTCCACTCTTTTCTGAAGTTTTGATTTTGATGAGTTTTTTTATGCGACTTTTTAAAATTCCTACAGCTTTCAATACATTTCTTTGTTTTGTATACTTAATAATATCTATGGGGGATTTTCATCTCTGATTTTCTATATTTGGTATTTTTTTTTATTTTTCTTGTATTGCCTAGACCCTGCAGAAGGATATACAGAATCTGACTAGGTAGAGAGCCTGTATGTGGTGTCCTTACTTTTAAAAAAACATAAAATAATTTCCACCTGGTGCCATCCACACCAATGTATTATCATTCCTTCCCTTTCTTTCTTCTTCCTGGTTCTACAGTCATGAGTTACCAAACAAAGGTGTTCCTATTATCCGACTACCCTAGTATTTTTGCATTTTTTGTGTATATATCATTTCTTTTGTCTAGAATATTAAGGAAGATTTGCTTGTCTACTGATAAGCGCATATAGTGTTATTAGCTATGTCTTAGATTTGAGGGCAATATTCTTAGCATCTACTGTAGTCCAGTAGGCAATACAATGAGACTGAGCTTAGTAATAAGATTTTCACACCTCTCTCTTTTCCTTGCATTTTACTAGTTCTGCTATTTTATAATAGAGGGTATAGTGATTGAATTCAGTTATTCAGACAGGGAAGGAACATGGCAAGACCATGTTAGGTCTCTCCATATAACATGTACTATGCATTTTTTAGAGTGTGTGTTGTCAACTGCTCCTTATAAGAATTACTATTGCTTTCATTTTAAAAGAGGACACTGGGATTGACTTACTTGACAACTTGTAATAACTGAGGGTTATAATTGATTTCTGATTCTAAAATTCCATCTCTATTCTCTTTGCAATGTTCCTACTCAGATAAGAGACTGTCAAAATTTCCTGTCCAATACTTTTTATTGTTTTTACCCCATATCAGTCCTTCAAAATAGTAATAATTTTAAGCCCCATTTCTTTTTATGTGTCTTATTCATTAAAAATAGACATTTCTAAATCATTTTAATGACAGCAAAATCATTTTTATTGACTTCTGCAAAAATGATAGTAATGTCGCAACAGGCACTCTGAAAAGTTTGTATATTATAGAGGAAAAATGTTTAAACTGCAGACTCATGCTGTGGTGTGCAGACTACTGCTTCTTAATCTGTTCTCCTGGAGTTATGAATGACAGCCTATAAAAGTTCTTGAAAAATTAAAGCTGGGGACCAAAGCTCAGAGTCTTTATTGTTATGATAAAAAAAATGACCAAAAGCAACTTGGGGAGAAAGGGGTTTATTTTATCTCACGACAGTCAGGTCATACGCAATTAACAAGAAAAATCAGGCCAGGACTTCCAGAAAGGAACCTATAAGGAGTAACTGAAGCAGAAGCAGCGGAGGAATGCTGCTTATTGTCTTACTCATTTTGCTTTCCTATATACACAAGGATCACCTTCCAAGAGAAGGTACTACTCAAAGATCATCGAACCCTTCCACAGCAATCACCAATTACAAAAAGGACTCACAGGCTAGCCTTGAAGGAAATCTTACGAAGCCATTTTCTCGTTTGAAGTTCCCTCTTCTCAGATAACTAAGTCATGTGTCAAACAGACAAAAGGAAAACAAAACAAAAAAAATGGGACACTGGTATTCATTCATTTTACCAATATAAACTTAGTTTTGATTGTATTTAGACACCATACTGTACCCTAGGAGCAGAATAAGCCGCAATATCTGCCCTCATGAATCATGCTACCTAGTATATACAAAGAAAACATACCAGTAATTAAATTAAATGCTGAGTACTATGATAGTTTAGTGTTGGCTGTGAGAAAAAAGAAAAATCTCAGATATAAGAATGATTTGCTTTAGTGTTCCAAATTTTAGGATACATGTTATGATTTGAATCTAAATGTCTTCCATATCAGTGCTGGAGGCATTGCGTTTGAATGCGGTATAATCTTTAGGCGGTAGAGTGGCTGGTAGAGATAGGTTATTTGTGGGTAGTCAGGTGTGTGTTGTAGTGCATCTCTGCTCTCTGTCTGCCGCAGTGAGAGTATAGCCTCTTCAAGTTCCCACTACCACCATCTCTCTTATGTATTTTCCAACAGAACTTCCTCATCCTGATGGGCTGAGCCTATACTGAAATCATGAGCCAAACAAATCTCTTTGTCTTCTAAGCTTCTTCCTTCAAATATTTTCCCCGCCCACAATAAAAACAACTAAAATAATACAGTAAAACTAAGGTATGAAGGGTAAGGTCCCTTTATAAGGCATGCTGAATATTTTTCTACTTGTTCCTTGTACTTGTTTTTATTTATTGAATATCAAATTATATTTTACCTCACTAAATTAAAGCAGTAATTATTTCACTGTGCAATAAAATATGTAATTTAATGGATGTTCTGAAAATGCTAATATCTCCTCTCTGCAGAGTAAATTTTACAGTTACTACTCATTCAGAAGCCTGAGAGCATAGTGATCTAGACACACGACTAAAGGTCAAATCAGGATATTAGTGACTCTTCAAGTGTGATTCTATGCTTTGCCTGAGAGCCGAGTTTCTAATTCAAGGGTCTTGAGAAAGCGTACAAGGGAGGAGTTGGATTGTTTCTTATGACTCAGTTTCAAAAAATGTATTAGTCTTACTTCTTCATTCTATAAGTTTGACTAACAGCCCACCTCATTAGCTGGTACTAAAACCTGAAGTTATATGTTATGCATTCAAAAAAGTAAGTAATTTTATTATTCTTTTCTTCCAAAATAAGAACAGTATCCAGCACCTCAAAATGCATTTGCACAGCAGTACTGTGTAAGCTAGCAACAAATGACTGAGCTGGAATGAGAATGACGTACATTTTCCCATGTCATCTCTTCTTACTGTCTTAGTATTAATTTCCTGAAATTTATTAAAACGTGAAACAGAGTTGTGTTGGCTAGTTTTATGTCAACATTACATGAGTTAGATTCATTGGAGAAGAGGAGACCTCAATTGAGAAAATGACTACTTTGAATTAGGCTATAACCAAGCTTGTGTGAGTGTTTTCTTAGTTAATGACTTATTGGGGTGGACCAAACCATAGTGGTGACAGCATCGCTGGTCCTGGGTTTTACAAGAAAGAAGAATGAGAAAGTCATGAGTACGAAGACAGTAAGCAGTAAACACTGACGGTCTCTGCATAAATTCTCACCTCCAGCTTCCTATACAGTTTAAATTCAAACCTTGATTTACCTCAATATAATGTGACACAGGATATCTAAGACAAATTATCCCTTTCCTCCCAACGTTGCTTTTGGTAATTGAGTTTTGTCACAGAAGTAGAGACTGTACTTGACCAGAATCAAGCTTTAAAAATGCATGACACATAGAAAAAGATAATTTAAGAAACAAGACTCACGTAAGTTTTTCTCAGGGGCCCTGATGAAAGGACAAGGGAACTTTAGTTCTGTATCCTTGTGCAGGAGGACATGTGACAAGGCTGATTAGGGACAGTGCTTCAGGAGAGTTAAGATTTTGGCTTCTGGGGAGCCAGCTTTTACAGATAGGCTGTGATGATCAGTCCTTAGGTGTCTGCGTCTGAGGTATACTTTGTTCTGTTTGTGAACATTGTATGATTTAGATTATTGTTGACCTTGGTCATTTTCTCCCTGAAAATAGCATAGACAATGCTGTAATTCTTAATAAACTTACTTACAGGCACAAGACAAAGTTTATTCAAGACCTCCTGATCCCAGATTTTATCTTCTCTATCTCCTATCTTCTCTATCTTTCTCATCTCCTGGCACCTCTATTCCATGTCAACATAACCACTAATACAAAGTTATAAGTCTCTGACTGGGAATATATTGAATATACAGGTTAAGTTTGAAAAACATGACATCATGAAACTACCAAATAATTTTTCTCTCCATAAACATGGAAAATCTATCCAAGTAATTTGTAAGTTGTCTTTAACTTTAATCATTGTTTATAGTTTTTTTATATTTTGTTTATATTTATGTTGTTAGATGTATATCAGTGAATCTATTTTTGGTGTTAGTATACATATTTCTGCTGTGAACCTGCATTTTGGAGTTCTAGATGCTGTTGGAAGAAGAAAAGAGTGAAGCATTATACTGTCTTGTGGGATAAGATAAAAGGGCAAAAGCAGAAAGTGTTTATTTTTATGATAAATCCTGACATTAATTTGAATAAATTGCTTTGCTATAAACATAGATCTTATAATTAGTATGTATGCATACATGTAAACATATATAATCACAATATACTCAATTCCTTTAGCATAGCTTATACTCATAGTTTTGTAGAATTTACCTGTTGGGATTGGAACAGGAAGACGGATTTTGCTTCTGTCAGCAGTCATCTCCTCACCAGGGTGGGACCAGGGTGGGGCACTTGTGAGGTGGCCCCCACTACTGTTTTCATGCCACTTCTTAATGAAAAAGTTGACCACACCTTTCCTGCTTGAGTGAAGAACAGGGTAAAATAGTGCCATAAAAATGGTCAAACCAATAACCCAAAGACTTGATCAAAAGCATTTGACAGCAGCAGAATGAGAGTTAGTTTTCAGTTTATATATAGATATAATCAGAATTATATTCTTTCACCAATTTTCTATTCTTCCTTGAATCCATCTTATCTATTATGCGATTTTTTAATTGTAACTAACAAATAGAAAGTATTGTCTTTGGGTTGAGGCATATAAATTATTTTGGTTAACAATATGAAGTATAAGTAACAGAGTGCCAATCCTTTACCCATGTGTTAAGAAGCCTTGTGTATTTTAACTTGTCCTCTTGTGATTCTGGACTGGAATAAGAAATGCCTCTTTTTGCTTTCTTTCTGGATCTAATCATGAAGGACCATGTGGACCAGATATTTATCAGTCACTAACAGTGAAGCTGAGTCTCTGTTAGTCTGGAGCCTTGTGATCAGTAGGCCCTAACCTGAGGCCAGACTGCATCTGTCCTAACCTGTAAGAGTCATATGATTATAAATGGTTCTCAAGCCATTGCGATCTGCTCTTGTCTGTTATACAGCATTGATGTTGTCATAGCAAACAAAACTCAGTTTCCACCAAATGTGATACTAGGAAAGGCCCACACGTAGAAAATACCACATTTCCTGTCAATTTTCAACAGTCTTTATCCCTTATTCTCCACAGGCTTCTAGGGAAAGTGATTACTCTCACTCCTAACAGTTAAAACTTTGACTTCCCATAATCCATACTGCAACTCAAGATTTTTTTAGTAAATACATTTTCCTTTTCAAGTATTGATAACTTATCTACAAATCTTTCATTTATTTTTGGTATTAGTTACAAAAAGCCCTCATTGTTGTTAATTAAATAACACAATGAAGGTACAATACCTAAAAGTAGAAATAAAGAAGAAGCATAGTAACACCTCAAAACCAATAACCACTGTACCCATTGCCTGGAGTATTCTTTTGGTAATGAACAGTTCTGACATCTAGAGAAAAGAATGTGTTTTCCTCTCGAAAATGTCCTATTAAAGAGTTAGAGCAAAGTTAACTGATTGCCCATCCTAAAATTTAAAGAAGCAACACTGATTTGAAAATACTGCTTCAGACATGAAGTGGTACCCCACTGCTGAAAGGATGAGAAAAGAAAGAATTTAAATAAATTGATCAGAAGGAAGTTGTGTGGATAGCTCCATCTAAGAGGCAATGAGATTTGTTTGAAAGATTCAACCAGAGAGGAAGGGCAAGGGACTCTAGTAGTGTTATCTATATGTGTCATCCTGTTAGAACAGAGAGAAAGATATAAAGGTCACAGGAAATTGTACCCAAAGGAATATGAGCCTATTGTTAGGGATATGCTTCAGATGGCACTAGTCATCCCTGTCAGTGAAAATTTATCCCATCTGGACTCTTGCAGGTATTTGGAGTTTGATTCACATTTGAGTAGCCCTTTGGAGACTCCTCTACAAATCCAAAGGGAACTGGCCAAATGGCTTTTTAAGATTACAGTCCTCCTGAAGGTAAACTGAAAATGGGGATTTTTGCATCATTCCCATGCCTTTCCCACAGGCTGTCTAGGTAGACATACAAATAAGGATCCTCAACTTATCTCCATTATATCATGGTAATTTATGGTCAGAAAGTGTTCTCCAAAAATACCCTGAAGAGACCGATAATGGAGATGATAATGAGATTCATAACCAATATGAAATATCAAGTTAGACAATTTTCACGCAGGTTAACATAATTCATGCCTTTGGATTTCTTTTAAGACTACAGTATATTAAACTTTTACCTCCTGGTTAGAAATGAAGTTCAGTGCTACCAGATGAACTCTGTGCTTCCAGCCAACATTACCATAAGAGGTGGTGTTATCTATAAATACCAATCATCACTCTCCATACTGTGAATGTTTTTTCAATAGGGCTCTGATTAAAAAGTTATATTTTGGCATTTTCAGTTCTTTGCTTATGAAATACATTAACTATATTTATATTTAATCTGCTTTCCAATTCAAAATGATGTATTTGTTTTGAATTACAAACAGACCTTTATTCTTTCAAAAAAATCCAAATTATTGCTTTGCTATTATTTTCTTAGCATCATGAATGGATGAGAATGCAAACAAAACTTCATGTCTTTCCTGCATCTCTGGCTCTCTGAAGGCTTTATTTATAATAGTAAATGGGATTGATTGTACTGCTAATTAAACATCCTGAGAAATATGTAGGGATATATTCAACCTCTCATTACCAATTTTCACAAAGTCTCAATAAGAAACTATGAATTT
Source organism: Bramus lutescens (assembly GCA_001685075.1). Lineage (NCBI taxonomy): Eukaryota > Metazoa > Chordata > Mammalia > Rodentia > Cricetidae > Bramus > Bramus lutescens. Next base: position 30,868 of record LOEQ01009060.1, on the reverse strand, counting down.
CTGAAATCTTTAAAGCTTGATTTAGAACTTGCTCTTTCCAAATATTTCAAGGTTGCAAAAATTTGTCAAACCTTGACATAATAGCTTCTTCTTCCTCATGTCCTATATGAAAGTCTATACACAAGTCACTGTTTTACAAAGAACCATAATTTAGTAGAGTTTTGAAATCTTAGCTTTACATCTTTGTTTTTTACATGGATTATCCAATAAAAAGTTTAACAACATCTGGTTTCTTATAGCATAAATATTAACCTCCTACCTATGCTGTTTGCATTATACAATATTTATTGGGTGCTTTATTATAGCAGGAATTATTATAAATGGAGCACATATTTTAATACTGTCCACATGAAACTCCTTGACTTCCTGGACTGCTTCTCCCTTTGTTTAAGTCTAGACATCACTTCATTTCGCAAGTAAGTTCTCTTTCTTCAACCACATATTTTGTGAGAATCCTCCCCATCTTCAATTGGCTGAGTTCTTCTCTTTCATTGAGGATCTCACCAAGACTGCTTACCATCATCTTATACTAGCTAAGAATATGTCTGTTTCTTTCCATCCCCAAGATGTGAACCACAAGGGACAATAGTTGAGCTTGTGTTAATCTTTCCAGGTACCTAGCTCAGTGTAGCTATACAAAAGATTTGCTGAATGGATGAATACATGAATAAACTATCACTAGTAGAGAGTCAAGTTACTAGCTAAAACCCCAAGGGAAAAATTTCAACAAAAGTAGCAAATTACTCATCTGGAATTAAAAGCCATTATGGTGTTAGTTACTTGGAAGCAGTTTGGCAGTTGGCGGGAAGCATATAAGGAAGAAATGATGAGGATAACAATGCCTTACATCCACATTTCTCATTCTGTATCTTACTTGTTCCTTGAGCAGCCAGAAAGTTTGGCTTGGCACAAGAAAACTCTTACATAGCACCACCACCTTAAAGGCCGGGAACTATGTCCCAAGAACTGAAACCCTTGGCTATGTACATCTGTTTTAAGTGTCCAAAGTAGGTCATTTCTGTCTCCAACTAAGCTTTTAGCTCTTCAAATAAACCCAGCCTTCTTTGTTTTCTTTCCTAACCCTCTTGTGCTACATAAGACTTAACACCAACAATGTTTATAGCATTCTTAAGGAAGAACATATTTCTAGAAAAATGCTAGATGATCCCATATTATTAAAAAATACTGTCATTATAATCAAAATACCCCTCAAAATCAGTATTACTACAGTTCTATTATACTTCTCACTTTAGTAGCAACCCAAAGCAAGTGTATTCCTGAGCACACAGCATACTTCCATATGGTGATTTAGAGACCCCAATCCATCCAGAGGTTCCCCATGGCATCTTTACCCAGTTGAACACAAAGAAAAAAGAAACAAACCTTTCTCTACTTTGAAGACTAGGGAATTTTCTGTGAGATTGTGTCTCTAAGTAACAACAGAAGCTACACACAGAAAGTCTCAACAAAATGAGTTCAACAAGGATGACACCAATGGAGATGCCATGCTTGACAGGGAAAAGTCCATGAAGTCTCAATGCTACACAAAAAGCTGTAACCAAATGAAGAAAGCCAGGAGTTGGAGAGGTGGTCTTCTACATGGAAGAGCATAACAAATGCATATCCAGTGCAACTAGCCATCTCTGAAAACATGCATAAAAATAACATTATAGAGACTGAAAAGATAATATTTAGTGAAAAAATATATATCATATGTACATACAATAACAATTAGTAAAACTAGAGTCCATGGATTCAAAGGAGAAGAGGGAGAGGTATACGGGAGTGCTTGAAGAAGGAAAAGGAAGGAAATATGTTGTGATTATATTATAATCTCAAAAAACTAAAAGAGTAAAAACAATCTCTTAATTTAGAACCTGAGCCACGTATGATGCATATAATTCCATTTCTGTTCCATGGATATGAACTAGTCAAAAGCCTTGCCTCCAATGTCAATATCTGGCAAACACTTGCTGGCAGCCCTTTCTCCACAACAGATATGAGAAGCCCCATGTGCACTATTCAGGATGTTATTCCTTACTCAGGAATTCTTTCTTAGAAAATGGCAATGAAGAATGTATTCCTATAATGTGCATTCCATTTCCTCTAAAATTAATCTTACTGATACTATAATATATAAAATTCTGTCTTATTTATCATCTTTGCATCACTCTGCTCTTATATTTTCTACCAGCATTGTTGGATTTCTGTAGTTAGAGTAGTAGTGTTGTACTTTAGCCACCTTCATCTAAGATAATATTCCAGGTAAGGTACAGAATTTTCTAACTCCACTGCCAAAACACTAGCATATTCATATTGAAATTAAATTTAAGAAATACAGTATAATATACTTCGATCATAAAAGATGCCTGTTGCATATTAACAGAAAACAAAGTGCCCCTCAAACTTACTTTTTATGAAAGCCATCATTAATTACAGAATGCACAAAAAGGAAAAAATAACAGTATGTATTGAAATATGTGGGTCAGACATCATATAAACTATTTAAATGATATTAGTACACTCAAAGTACATTTTCCCCTCAAAAAAAGGAGAATCAGTCTCAAAGAAGTTAAGTAATGAGTTACACCATTGAAATTTAATCTGCCGAATCATTAAGAGAAACAATTAAGAGATCACATACGTCAATGTTTACAAAAATAGTTCAATGAAAATAATGCAAGTAACACCCTGATCTTAATTCCCAGCTGAACACAGGGATTCATCCAAATCTCTGCATGCAAAGCTTGTTTCCCAAAACTCTTCAGAAAATATACTGTGCACTCTCTAACTGTACTTAAAAGGTATGAATATGCAGAAACAAAAATGGAAGAAAGACAGTGATGAGTCCATGGCCCTGATCATGGGATTTCACACAAAAGATTTTCCTTTTGGAAACAATGGGTTCCTGTTCCCAAAAGGTGTTTTATTATATATCAATGAATATTGACAACAGCCTTACTAGGTATGGCAGATTAAAAGAAAATGGTCACAAAACGAGTGAACAGCACTATTAAGAGGTGTGTCCTGATTGGAGGAAGTGAGTCACTGTGGGGGTGGGCTTTGAGGTCTTTTTCTGAAGATGTACTCAGAGTGACAGTCAGTGGATTTCCTTTCTATCGTGATGATAATGGACTAAACCTCTGAGCCATAAGCAAGCCATCCCAATTAAATGTTTTCTTTATAGGTGTTGTCATGGTCAAGAAAATAAATGTCCAAATAAAGACACTTGGGAAGGTCATACCTCATTGTATTGTATTAGAGCGTTCTTAAAATTGTAACTATTTTCATGGAGGACACAGAGTGTAGATACTTTGTTTCATTTACCACCATTTAGCACATTGCCTCTTGAGACTGCATGAATTTTCTTCAATTATTGTATCATTTTCACCATTGCATTTGTCTTGTTAATAAAAGGTGTAAAAGATATCCAACCCTATTTATTCAGGAATTCAACCTTATAAAATAAAAATGGATTAACTATTATAATTGATGATGTAAATAACAATTATTATTTCTATTTATGCTCCTGTCATCATTTGCCAGATGTTATGGCAACAATTCTTCATTATCTCATTAGGTTCTCAAACAATTCCCTTTAAAATGGACTTTCATCATTACTTTTATCTAAATGAAAGATGAGGATTGCAGAGTTCAAATTACTTGCACTTAGCCACATAGAGCTTCATATTTCAGATGCATGGATCTAAATATCCATATCCTGAAACATTCCCTATACTGTCATCTATTTGCAAATCCACATTTTTTGTCTCAATGTTCTCTCAAAGTTATCTTCCTGTAAAAATTTGTGACTTAAAGGGGTAAATATTTATTTACTTCTACCCAAGAATAAATTCTTACTTTTACATTATTAAATAGTATCTCACATATTATTGTTACATGAAACTGGAATTATTAACCATATACATAGAGAAAAGTTCATGGATCAATAAATTGAATTTCTCAAAGATCAACTCTTAACACAGTGACCCATATAGAAGAGACAGGGTAAATTTATTCTGATATGATGAAGCTATATTTAAAAGGATATGTCAAAGACCTTTGCATTTTATATAATTAATATTCATATTTTTCTTCAGAATCCTCCAATTGTGTATATTTTATAATATAAAGACCAGATACACCCAAGAGTGTTAATTAATTAGGAGTATTCTCCTATGGCCAGTTTATTAGATAAAACTCCAATTCTACAATTTGACAACTAGTCCATCAATGTGGTACTTCGTTTCTATTTTTCCCTTATGACACATGGATGTTATGATGAAAGACAGTTTAAATCCATGGGTTTGTCAATAACATAAGTTGCTATATAATAATTTATTGTTGTAAAAGCATATGTACAGACTGGTATTTTATATAATGAAAGAAATTCAGTGAGCTATGATGCTTATATTACTTTGTCTAGAAAGTAGTGTTTTCAATCATCATTAACAACTGTTTTGTTATCAGACCTTGTGCAGAAATATATACTGACTCAAACTTGCTGACACCCATTTGCTATTGATAGATTTAGTTGTCTCAGACACTTGAACCTAGTTGCTGGTTTTTAGACAAAAGTTCCTGGGGGCTTCCTAACTATCTTAATAAATTATGCACTATCACCTCAAAATCTTGGTCATCTAAACTAAATGTCCTCTATCTATTTTTTCTCAAAAGGGCAAATTAGCCTTGTCCTAACTTGGCTTCTTCTCCTGTTCAATTGGTAGCATACTAAGCTATTCATGGGCTTAAAGCTGACTACAAGTAAATATCAATGATGGGAAATAGGATGAAGACAGCCACATTTTTAACTGATTTTTTTTCTGTCTGACTCCTGGTTTTTATTTTTAACTGGTTCATAATAAGTTCACCCCATCTTAATTATAATATAAGCTAAAATGCTATTTTCTTGCATTTTAATTGAAACAAACTGAAGTTCATGGCAGTAAAATGACTTCCCCAGGAAACACAGCAGAAAAAATAGCTGGGTAGGAACAGAAATTAGAATTTCTAAGACTCAAGGTTTCATTTGAGTCCACTTCAAAGAAAAAATAGAAAGGAAGGAAGGAAGGAAGGAAGGGAGAAAGAAAGAAAGAAAGAGAGAGAGAGAGAGAGAGAGAGAGAAAGAAAGAAA
>LOEQ01009059.1:32795-44610 GCA_001685075.1 Bramus lutescens | reverse complement strand
CCCTTGCGGTCCTGACTTCCTTGCTCATGTTCTCCCTCCTTCTGCTCCTCATTTGGACCTTGGGAGTTCAGTCCGGTGTTCCATTGTGGGTCTCTGTCTCTATCCCCATCCATCACCAGATGAAGGTTTACAAATAAATATTTAAAAAGCAAAAAGAAACCAAAAAAGATGGTGCATAGAATGGTTCATGGATGACACTTCTGAGTAGAGGCCTAGAATTAGCTCATACTAAGTTCTGTTGGTTAGCCATAAATAGAGCTAAGGTATGAGCAGGCAATAAATATAACACAAACGTAGTTACATTAACCTCTGCCAAATGTTGAAATTATCCATAAAAATCATTGATTGCGTTCTGTGTCATTAATCAACAGCCTAACTAAGGATCTCAGCAATTCTGAAAACCTCTCCAGCTGCCCAATTTGTTAGTTGACAATCAATTGTCTTATTTTCTAATTAGGTAAATAGCAAACATTAAAAACATTTCTCCCTCTGGCTTTTAAAAGTGCACTCATTTCAGCCATTTTAAAGAACTGTAAAAGTATATTATTTCTGACACACATAAAATTTTTACAGTTATTTCATATGTAAAGAAAACATATATTTATGATATGTAGTTTTCCCTCAGATGGCCTCAAAGACATTTCTGTACTAATTATATAAAATTACACAGCATATCATAGAAAGGAGAGTCTGGCAATTAGTTGGTGTATTTATGCTTGAGAAGCAACACATGCAAGTAAATATAATGTCAAAATTCAGTCATTTTAGGATTACTAAACTTAGGTAAAAAGCTTATGTACTAAACTTCAAAACTAAGATTGTTGCTCTGATCAAGTTTCCGTCACTAAACTAAAACACCTGAAATAATCTACTAGTAAAGAGAAGCTTATTATGGCTTTTGGCTTAGGGGTTTCTGTTTTCAGCTGGTTAGCCCCTACCTTGCACCTGAGACTCAGCAAAGTAGAAGACAGAGGGATGGAATTTTGCTCTCCCATGCAAAAGCAAGGCCCCTGGGACCTCCCACTAATACTATGCAATACTGTCCAGGAGACCAAACCAGGAACTGAACACTTATCACATGGGTCTTTGCAGTACAACTCATATTCAAACTGTAGAAACCTGCATTATAGAAAATAAGTCTTCATCAAAAAATTGTTCTCTATAAAGTAATACCTTTATTTTAATAAGCTTCTTACTACCTCCTAAAACAATTGATTACCCTTGTACACTCAAAGTCGGCATCGATTTATTTGATGAATATGTGGTTTGTAAAGAGAAAAATGAATACTTTTCAAGCACTTATATTTTAAATAGTTGGTATCGCACCACTCATTAGTTTATTAATTAAAAAGAAAGTGAAACACAGACACCAACTCAAAAGAATCAGGTTCACACCAGCGTGCAGCTTACCTGGGGGATTTGAATTTGAGATGTTCTCTCATGCAATGATGCTTTACTCAACTTTCCTAGGCAAGCCCGATCTACATGTGGGTACAAATGAAATGAGAAGTCAGAAGCCAAGGAGAACACAGACAGATTTCAAATACTCAGTAACTTTTTAGTCTATGTGTGATCACCTGCCCTTAACAAATCATAACGTTGGCTTTTAATTATCAGTGCATTTCTGTGTATTGAAAAAAATAATGTTGTCTTGCCTGAGGAAATGTATTGTTCATTTAAAATCTTACAGATAAAACATGTTTAAAATATACTGTATGAATTTTTTCAGTGGAAACAAAACAGAACAGAATAGACCAAACGTCTTCAGTCTTTACTGAGTGAAGCTACCATTGACAGCTCTGTGATCCTTGCAAAGCTTTTGCAAAAGGATTCTTTAAATTTCATACACTGGAGGAAATATCCTGTGCAAACAATGTATTTATCTTATTACAAAAATGTATGAGATCAAGGACTCATTTTCACTTTGAGGTTTAGTGCGAGCATAGAGATAGCATTAAGATATGAATAAACATGAGTGATAGGTTGAGCTGTCTAACAGTCAGCCTCAAGCAAGAAAACCAACTGACTTGAACACAGGGTCTCAGCACAGGGAGATTTATGTTCTTCAGCTGAATTACATTCCTTTATAGACTGCTGCAGATGGGCTTCAGGAAAAGCAGCCATCTATCCGATTTAAATAGACTTTGTGCTAGTACTATAGACATACCATTAATTCATTGCTGTGAGTTGCTGTGGGCATAGATTTGGCTTTGTTCTCTGACAGTCCCCACCAGTTGAAATAGAAATGCCATTTAGCAGAGTGTCAAATGAGGAGGACCCATATAACACTATAATCAAGTTGAGGTGACATTACATATTTTAGCCTTGTTATTGAAAATGGTTAAGTCAGCAGAGATTTCCAATCTGCAGAACTCTGCTGACCACTGAAAGCCACTTGTAATTTATCAGGTGGCAACTGTCTTCTCTGTGTGAATAATAAGTTGGTGTCTTTAATTTGTTAAGTGTATCTTAGTTACATTGTGATGCATTTTTTCAGACTCTCTTAAAAATTATTACAAGTATGAGTAATACCTTATCTTAGCTTTAGAGAAAGGATATTGCAAAAATAGTTTAATTGAATATCATAAAATTATACAAATAGAAAGTGAAAACCTGGCAGTTCTAATATTCTTTCCATGGCATCTGGTGGGTGTTCAAGAGTGGATTAGAGTTTGTTGTAAAGTATTTTATTCTAAAGTTGTGATCGAAGAATACATATGGTACCTAATCGAGAAAGTTAATGTAGACATCAAATAAAATTAATTTTTGAAACATTTCAAAGGCTTAAGTTTTCAAATAGCACTGCCCTAAACAATCCCTGGATACATAAATATACCTCAATAACTTTGAATAATTAAAAGCCAAGCCTTAAATTTATGCATTAATAAATTCTTGTGTTTAATCTCATGCTACAAAACATACATGACATTACTTGCACACAACTCTGCATTCATGTTATATTTTCATATATGAATTCTGAGAAGAATTGGAACATATTCAGTAATTGTATTTAAGTATATGAGTTAATAAATCTGAAATGCTCCTGATTTTTAGAAAAAATAGTTTTTCTGTTAGATATGGCATAGTATTTGCTGGAATAATCTCAAAGAGTAGAATGAAAGTGTGATATTCATAAAAATATTTCCTAAAACTGGACACATCAGACACTTTCCATTCTAAGTCATTTAATGACTCAGTATCTGCATTTCCAGTTCAAATGGTAGTGCTATGTTCTCTCCATTTTCCCATTACAGAGAGCCTATCCATCAGCATCTAATTCCACATGCACACACCTCTCCACCTGTGATCTCAACCTGAAACAACTCTGTACTAATGAGTCAGGACCAACACAGTTGAGTGCAAAGCATTGTTTAAGAGGTACAGTGATTAGAATGATGAAATAAATCTTTTTTAGGTAATCAGTGAATTGGATAAGGAAAAAATGGTTGTTCTGCCAGGTTAACTGAGAATGCTTGCATCACCAGATGTTTGACTATTAACAGATTTTCTAGTGCTTAAAAGAACACACAGCCTGCTTTGAATTTCATGTGAATGACAAGGTTTTAAAATAGTCTTCTCTGAAAGCAGAAACAAGTTAGGTGGATCCCCCTCACAGAACTGTTACACGTAAGTCATTGCCTAACAAAATAGGAACAATTGGCGCTCTTTTGTATTATCAACAAATTTAATAAAATACAAACTATTAAATAAAAAAAATCCTGAAAAAAAACAGACCTTGCAAAATTTGGTACAAATTGAAAAATGTTTCTTGTTAGGAAAAATGCCTAATAAGTATTTCCCATTCCCTTCATTATAACTGAAATTATTTTGGATTTTTTTAACTGCAGACTTATGACTAAGGCAAGACTCAAAGAAATTTGCATGAGATTGATCTTTTCAACTTTCAATTTAAGAAGCATTCAACAAGTATAATGCCTTGTGTTTTCCAAGCTATTTGTGAAATTTTAAAGGATTTTTCCATGGTCCCTAAAGAACTACATAGTAAATCACAGGAGCATTATACAACACAAGGCAAAATGATACTAGTTTCATTTACAGCAGATAGATGTTGGAATGAAAATAGCTCAAGAGGAAGGTGAAACAGGATATAGCAATTTTATTCCTAAATTAAACTGTCTTCACTGCTCTCTGCTTAGTATGCGCACTTCATTTACTACCCTCATTAGGCATATTTCCAAAAATAAATAACAGATTAGAGTTTTTCTTAAGCCCTAAAACAGTAATGTCTTGATTTATCAACATACAGACACAGACAATACACATACACACAAATTCCTACATGTATGTGGTTGAGAGGGCATGCCTGCAGAATTTGCAGCCCATAAAAGGTGGCTTGCCTACTTCTCACACTTAAACAAGAGTTTCCTGAATATCATGCATATAAGAGAAACGATTTTTTTAATAAAATGAATTAAGTTAAAAATTCCTAATTTAATGTAATTTCTTAAGATATGAATACTCTCATTTAAGTTTACATGTTTTACATATTATGTTTTGTTAAATTAAGCATACAGGGCAGACAATTATCAATGCACTTGAGATATACATGTATTATTATATTGTAGTACATTAATTCTCTACTTTTGAGGTCAACACATTATCTAGAAACTTGGGTTAAACTTAAAGTTGCAGAAAAAGCAATTCAAAAGAATAGCAAACATGATTCGCAAAATGCCATGCCACAAGGCATCTTTCATGACTAGTGGTTTTTAAGACAAAAATATTAGCTATAAACACCATCATCGACACCATCTTCTCTTGGATTGAACTTCAAAAGTGAAGATGAAAACTATCTTCTTTGTTGTTCTCCGGTACAGGCAACTCTTTAGAAGTAAATTAAGTAAACATGAGCCTTGTGCATTTGATAAAATATGCATGCCTTATTTCCCCTTTCCCATTCCCATCCAGTTGGAGCTGGAATCCGAGCAATAAATAATATTTATTTATTTTAATAGTATGCTTAATGGAAGTATTACCAATATTTTCTAAGCTTAAAAACATCCCCAAATGCATTTTACTGTTAGTCTCAGCATTTTCAAAGTAATTTACAACTTGAAAAGGATAAACCCTATTTCTCTATGTCAGAGCAACAACTGAGTAAGTGCACAATGTTGCCCTATGAATTATGACCAAATTTACTGCTGAAGTCATTAGTACACATTGATTCTGTTTATAGCAATCCAAAGGGAATAGTAAGCCTATTATGCTGGTGCTTGGACTCTCTGTCAGACAGACTCCAAGCTTGCCATAGCCAAGTTTTAAGCAACATCCAATTAGTTCAGCAGCCAGTGCTCCCCATTTTATTTTGGTTATTATTAATATGACTGGTCAGTGACATGAAACTTGAATATTTTAGACTGTGCTGCATAATCTGATATGAACAAACTTACTGGTTTTTCCCCAAGAGAACATCAATTTCTAATGTTTTTAGTCTGACTTATCTATGTTTATTTCTGGTTTGTCTTCTGTAAAAGAGGACATTCAGATTTATGATACTTTTAAACAACAAGTAATTCCTTCTAACCTGTTTTATTACTATGCTCTAGATTTTAATGCAATACATTCACATTCATTTGATAAGTGCCCACTAATCCTGATGAAGATATTTGGAAGCTAATTTTCTCCATTCTGAGAAACTTAATTGTAATCTTTTGAAGTAAAGACAATTCCAGTTACTCCCCCTCCCCCAATAAAAGGCATGCCTGGAATCCTCTTTTAGTGTACCTCAAGAAGGATTATGGTTTTCTTACTTTGAGAGTTCAGAATGCTAATGTCTAGACTAGCAAGCAACATCACAGAGCAGCATGTCCTTAGCTGTGCAGAATTATGTTGAGACAACTAAAGATCCTTGTCGGGGAAAGGCTGTTTGTTCATTCCTAGTTGCCCAGAACCAAAGTAATCACACAGAAACTATATTATTTGCACTACTGTTTGGCCAATAGCTTAAGCGCATTTCTGGCTTACTCTTGTTTTTAAATTAACCCATTTCTATTAATCTGTGTATCGCCTCATGGCTGTGGCTTACTGGGTAAAGTTCTAACAGGTGTCTGTCTCCAGTGGGGCTACAAGGATTCTCATTGGCTCCACCTTCTTTTCCCAGCTTTCAGTTTAGTTTTCTTGCCTAGCTCTATACTTTTAAGCCAATGACCAAAACAGCTTTATTCATTAACCAATAAAAGTAACACATATACAGAAGGACTTCCCACATCAGATCCTGGCTTTTGCATTTGAATTTAAGGAAAATGCAGTCACTCACATCTTTGTGACCTGTGATGTGCGCATTGAATCTGACTTGATGAAGCTCTATAATGGAGTGACTAAATACACACTTGCCTCCTAACTTTCATAGTTTTTTGTATATAGATAAAAAATTAGAGCCGAATAGTAAATAGATGACAAAGTTAAGGCAAAACTTAGCTATATACTGATGAATTCATTGTCAGGTAATCCAAAGTAGATCATATAAATAAAATCAAGCCTCTGCTTTACAAATCAATATCCACAGCTGAGCTAACAATATTAAGGAAAGGACTCTAAGAGTTCTGCAGGATTACAGAATTTATTAGTTTATTACTGCCTATGGCTGCTTTTGCAAGACAAACACATAGTTGAAATAAAAATCACTTGCTCCACAAGAAGTCACTAAGTCAGCTTCTGATTAATCCCACAATTTTGCTAATTGCTTTTTATAATTTTGCTTTTTACATTCTACAATCCAGGGTAATTTAGATATGACTGGGACAGTAGTGAGGGCTACGAGCTATAAATTCTCTAGTGATTATCTAGTGGTTACGCAGAACCAAATGTATTTGCCATCTATACCTTTGAGAAAAAGTTTGTTGTCTCCTGTCCTGTAGCATACATTATATAATGCTGTTGAAGTTCTTATGAATAAACTAGCAATTTAATATGTGGCCACAAATGAATTAATATGCAATATTATTTGGGGTGAACATTTTAACTTTTGAGAAAGAAAATATCTGTCTTGGAAATTGACAAAAATCTTGTCTTTCTCTGTGCAGTCTTCCATTTTTCTTTCATTATTCTCCTTTCTCCTCTGCTCCCCACTTTTTCTTTCTTTCTTGCTCCTCCTAACTTGGCAAGCTTCCTTTGTGCCCTTCCTTGGTAAAGAAGAAAAGTTATGGCAGTCACTATCTTCCTTGAGATTGAACAAACGAAGGAGTATCACGCAGGCCAAGCCCACCTTTCCAAACATATCAGCAGAATGTTTTCCCTAGTTAAACATCTGAGAGTTAGTTCAGATTGTTCTCACAAATCATCTCATGTACTCCCAGACATATGCTCTTATACATTCTCTTATATCTCCCTACTTACGGAAATGTTTGTGCCCTGAGTCTGAAGAAAGCTTCTTTAACTGTGACTCTTTCCCATTGCTGTTTTTATGAACCCATGTATGTTTAATTTGTAATGGTAAATGTTGCATAGGTGACATTACTAAATCAAAGCTTTAATCACATTCAATGCAGCAATTCACATTAGGAAACCATAGTAATGTTTTTTTTCCATAGAGAAAGCAATAAAGACTAAATAGAACTATAAGAATATAGAATTGTGAGGTAAGAAACTAGAAACTACAATTATGACTAAGAACAATGTTAATAAGATTAAAACATAAGCAGATATCATTGTTTTAAATATCTGTAAAAAGGAACTTATCATGCCTTCCTAAAATATACCATATTTTATCTTTTAAAATAAACTTAGTCATAACACTATAGTTTTTTCTTCCTCTGCATCATTTGGGCATTTATATCTAAAGCAATTATATTAAGTATTTGAGTCATTTAATTTTGAATAATCCCATTAAGTCAACTTTCATTAAAGAAGTATATTCATATCAAAAAGAACTAAAATTTAAACTAAAACAGTCAAATCCAAATGCAATGAGAAGCAGGGCCCCCTACACAGTTGAGCAGAAGCTAGACCATAAACATTACCAACATGAAAGAGCATCACTGTTAAACACCAAAACCACAAATTCACAGTCAAATTTTATTTAAACATACTCCTCCCATACTCAGTCTGACCTTTGCAACATCAGCTGATACGTCTTCATGGTTAAAATATCCCAAGAGTATCCAAGCACAGATCCGTTAACAAAGTAGTTTATTCCGTGCTTAAGAACTCATTCAACTTTCTCCTTCATCTTTTCCTTTTTTTACTCGTTCTATTTCCGCCCTGGAATCAGTACTTAACCGAAAGCCAAATATCTAAGATGAAATATCCATTATTAGGTCGCAAGGTCTCCATGTGTATACAAATGAGTTCAAGTTGGATTATAAGACTTCTGGTAATTAGATGAAAGCAAGTATTCCTCCAGAACTTGTGAAAAGGGTTTTCCATCCCTAAAAGTTGTCCCTCCCCCAGCTACCCCTCCACTTTATAACCCAAATGATTTGTTTATCCCAAGTGCTAACTCTCTAGTTTCTAGTTTCTAGTTTCTGATCTCTTGAGCTCTCTCATAGATAGGCCTGCCCATGTCCAGGCTATTTCCATTTCTCTCTGCTCTGAATTCTTCCAGATGCCTCTGGATATTTCCTCTATCTTATCCACAACAAAAACCTTCCCACTAATGGAATGATCATGTTGGAAGTTTCTTCCCTGTGCCCCCTAAAATGCAACTATTATCTGTCATAAGTTGATTTAAGTGTCTTGTAATTGATCCAGTGTCTTCTAAATGAAAAACAAAACAAAAGGTTTTTCATTCTTAAGGTGTTTTGTTTCTTTTTACTAAGAATTTTAAAATACAATCTTTTCTCATTTTACATAACTATCCCCATTCCCACCCACTCCCTCCCCTCCTCAACCTCACCCTTCACCCACCCCCCATCCACTCCTTTGAAAAGGTGAGGCTTCCCATAGGGAGTTAACAAAGTCTAATACTTCACTTTGAGGCAAGACCAAGCCATCCCCCCATACCTAGACTGAGCAAGATATCACTCCAAAGAAAAAGTGCTCCAAAATGCCAATTGAGGAATTCTTAAGTTTTTAAGGTCACATGGAAGATATGCAAATGCCATGTTTAACAGCCTTTTGAAAGCTGAGGCATGAATACTGTAACTTGAAATTTTCTCTGTAGCACAGTCAACCCTGTCTTCAAACCATGTTAATCATTCAAACCATGGAACTCATGTACTATTTACATTGACTTGATTATGGATCTTCCAAAAGACTTGGACTGGGTAAAGAAGAAGGAACCAAATTTTCATTTAAGTGCTTTTGAATACCTTTCACAATTATGTATAATGTTGGAATTCAAAGGCATCTTATTCCTGCCATGAACTTTGAGATCATCACAATTTGGACATATATATTATCAAAGAAAAGCAAAGGCACATACATTCAAAAGAAATAAAATTAAATACTATATTATTCCTTCATTCTTTCAATACAATGCATTATGAACAAAGGGAAAGAAATTATATGTAAATATATTTGTATCTATATTGGTATAGATATTAAAATAAATATTTATATCTATATTCATAGGTATAAATATATCAATTTGGAGATCATGAGTACTTTTCACCCTTTAGTATCACCCATATATGATTCATATCATAAATGAACAAAACTATCATAGTTTCTTTTTGGTTGTTTAGTACAAAATTAACTTTCTTCTAAATCACATATCTGTTTCTGCTTATTTCTATGATAATTTTGTGATTAATTACCTGTAATTAATCCAGTTTTTTTTTCTCATGGATAACAGATGTGACATGAACAGTGCAAAAGCCAACAGTTATAAATTCTGCAGTGATTAGCTAATATGGTTGCAAAACCAGCAGTATTAATTTAATGCTGATAAGAGCACAGGATGAAATAGGAGGAGTTGTTTATTGATTGATAAGTGATGTATTTAATTATCTGCCCATTTAGCTGAGGAAAACAAGCACATAAACAATGAAGATACACATAGTCAAGACACTATGAAATCAAGCCCTGAATCTTCCAGAATTGCCTGAGAAAAGCATGAGAGATGTGCTAAGAGTCTATCTTAAATATCTCATAACCAATTTCCATGACTGCTTTGACTGACATTGTACCCTAATCTGCCAAAATGCTATGAGGACACTAAATATAATCCTTATTAATATTTTCATATTAGTTGTCATACAAGTAAATAACTTGATATATGAAACATACCCAACGATCACGAAGTATGAGCCTATACCCATAGAGACCTAGCAGAGTACTCTAAGAGACAATTATGAATGATATATTAAATCCCTTTTTTATTTGAAAACTTATTGCTCATTTTCCTATGTGTTCTGTTTGAACATGTGCACAAATTTTAATATATTACCATCATGGATTACTGAATAAATTAATGGTTTGAAAGCCTATCAAATACTCCTGACATTTCAAATATAGCCATCCTCACCCTTACATATCTGTAAGACTGCAAATACAACAGTTGAACACATATCTACATGGTGTCCTATCATGGTGGAATTGTTCACTGTATTCAGTGACTTCTTATGCTTCATTAAACACTGAGTTTTCTATGTCTGAGAATACGCCTGAATTAAAGGAGCTGTTGTGACTAGTTTTATTTGTTTGTTCCTAAAATCACGCAGCACATGTTCATGGAGGGCCTACTACATTCCCACCACTAGTGTACACTCAAGCCTGTAAGTCAGCAAGGAGATACATCATAATACATATGTATTATAATAGTGCACAAATGTACCATACTAGTGCACAAATCTTGAGCAGAACTGAGGATTTGTGAAAGAATATGAAAACAACATAAAGAAACTCTCCAACAAGTCATGCCATGCACATTCTCTCCAAAGCCTACTCAGTAAATCTGTGATCCTCCTCCCCATCACACTCCCCAAACCCTGGGATCTAGTCCAGGAGTCCAGGGTCTCCACCTGGTACCATAGTCTAGTCTATCTACTCCTGCATGCACTGCTACTTTAGGCTCCCACCAGAACCCATCCTACCTGCCTTCAACCCACAGGTTCCACCTATACCTAATCCAAACTGCTCCCTCAAGTCTGACCTTTTATATCCTTCTTCATGATCTAACTGGGTAAGTCTCTAACATCCCCACCTACTCCAATCCCCAGATCTACCATAAAACTCCAATCTTGGACCAGGACATACATCGTGAAGACAATCTCAGTCCCCTATATCCACTTGACTTCATTCCCCCAAAGCCATATTGAACATCTAGGCCCAATTCAACACACATATCTTCTCTTCTGAACCAATCTTCTATGTCCTTATCAGATGTAAAGCTAACAGAAAGTCCTCATATCCAGAGCTCATTGGAAAATAGGAACCAATGTGAAAGATCAAGGCAGTTTATACCCCCATAAAAACCACCAATCCTATAGAAATGTCTTCCAATGAAAATCACTTTGATGAAGCCAACACACATAACTTAAAATAACAGTCATAAACATAACCAAATTATTCAAACTGTTTCAATAAGATACTAGAAAACAGTTCAATGAATGAAAAAAGAATTTAAAGAGATAAGCACTTGAGTGATACCCACAAAGCAACAAATATAAGGCTGGAAGAAATGACTAAGAAAATTCAGGACCATAAAATGGAAATTGATAAAGAGATAGAAGTATTGAAGAGGGCTGTAATAAAGATGGAGTGGGAAAGTCTGATAACTCATACAGAAAATGCAGAGGTAAGTCTTGCAAGTAGAATAAATCTGTAGTGATAGGGAGCAGGCCTGCTTTTTGTCTGGCCTAGCTCGCGCACGGCTAGCTTATACCCCGAAATAACAACACACAAATTGTATTCA
>LOEQ01009057.1:68732-88723 GCA_001685075.1 Bramus lutescens | reverse complement strand
GGTATCTCAGCGGCTATTGGCTGAAGGAGCGGAAGGAGCTCCCGCAACACCAAGGTATCCAGAAAGCCAGTTGAAGCACTAGGAATAAATCCTGGCCCCACTGCCTGTGGCCCCACACGCTGCCCAAGTCACACAACTGTCACCCACATTCAGAGGGCCTAGTTTTGTTCTATGCTGGTTCCCCTGCTGTCAGTCTGGAGTTAGTGAGCTCCAACAAGCTCGACCAGCTGTTTCCGTGGTTATCCCCATCATTTTCTTGACCCCTTTGCTCATATTATTGTTCCGTCCTCTCTTTGACTGGACTTTGGGATCTCAGCCCAGTGTTTCACTGTGAATCTCTGCATCTGCTTCCATCTGTTGCTGGATGAAAGTTCTATGATGATAATTAAGGTAGCCATCTATCTAATTACAGGGAAAGGCCAGTTCTCCATTATTGCTTAGAGTCTTAGCTGGGGTCATCCTGGGAATTTTCTTAGTGGAATGTTTCTCTCTAGCCCTATGATGGCTCCGTGGATCAAGATATCTCTGTCCTTTTGTGCTCTTGGTCCTCCTGTTTCAAAAAATTGTTCAAAGGATCTGTGATCTAAGGCACAGAACCATTAGAATGGGGTATATATATATATATATATANATATCAGGATGCCTAGCAAAAATCCGAAGACTTTATTTTGGCTAGTTATAATATGCAACTGTACTAATTTTAATGAGGAAGTGTATGGATCAGATGAAAAGAGTGCATGTTAGTTTATTTTAAGAGAGAAACCAAGGATAGTGACATCTTTATTGACTCCTCTTCCTTTTCTCCACCACCTATGCTTGCATTTTACTCCCCCATACCACATAACCAATTACATTGTAGAAAAACAACAACAAAAACAGCCCTAGAATCTTTTTATAATCCATTTCCAACACAACCTTGGGAGGGAGGAATTCATACAGTTATGTTAAATCAGTGAATGCTACTACACAAATTTGCCTAAAGGAAATGCATTAGAGAAGGTGCAGTAAACTAAATCAATATTTTCTAAAGTTGTTGTCTATTTACTATCTTATTAACTGGATGTCATGACACATTATATTGTACAAATGGATTGGATTAAAATCTTTTGAGTGTAAGGTTTTATTTTTTGCCAGCTTTAAGTTGTATTTTTTGAGCTAGTTACATTTCCACATTTATTCTTCCTAGTTTGTCCTTCAAAACATCTAATAGATTCAGGGCATTTTGCAAGAAAAATACCCAAGTGATTTTCAACTTTCTGATTTTTATCAGAATAAATAAGAACTATAGTTGTAACTTTTATTCTACCTGGATATGTTTTTCATTATTTAAGTTTTGGTCTTCTATAACACATTTGATAGTGCAACCTATATCCTTTGAGTTTACTGCTTAAAAGCACCGGAGGAAGTCATACTGTGTCTCACCTGGCTATCTTATATGTACACAATGTGGGATAACATAATATATTTCCCTCCCAGGCACTCTGCATCCCAGATATTTTGCTTTATAGCTGGACTTGTGTTATGACCTTTCAGAGACTGCCTATCCCAGTGTCCTTTTGCACTGTAGTGATCGCATAATGTGCGCAAATATGAAGTCCACCAAACTGACATTTCCATAGCCAGACAACAGCATGACTTTTGACAAAGGACTCTCTGGCTTCATCTATATAGTGGCTATGTAACAGTATTTAGGACAGAACTGATGAGAGGGTAAAATCATTTCCTTTAAAATTATATCTTCTTTCATTATTGCTCCATAATTATCTAGCTTTATGCATGTGTATGCCAAGAGACCATGCTGTATTATTCCCAAAGTGATTACATTATTGTACTCATTGTGGATACAGAATCAATATTTCATAAATCCATTATAAGGCACTATCTGATGGTTGTGTGTAGTTCAGCGCTTGCCCTCTCAATCATAAAGTTCAAACTTAGTTGCTATGGTATTCATGAAATCACTCCCAACAATAACTGAGAATTCATAATGATGTTTATAGTCACTTTATTTCGTCAGTTCCATCTTGAGTACAATTTGTCTATCTCCCTACAACCTCAAAAGACAACTTGATAAAATATATCAGAGAAATCAGAGATGATGAGACTGAACTGAAGTCGGCAAACTGACAGAAAGATGAACTTATTTAAAGAAATGAGAACTATTAGAAATTAGAAAAACTAGTAGAGTTGAGAATAATCAAATCTGAGAACTGGGTGTGAGTGATCAGCATTTTCTAATCAATATGGTAAAGCAGGTCAGTGTGAATGCTTTGCAGGTGTGAGAACTGGATAACACTGAAGTTCTGGTTGCAGGATGCTTGCACAATTTAGTCCACAGAATAGTCAGTATGCCTTTCTTATTGCAGTGGAGATTATCTTCTTAGTGACCTCTAACAACCCCAGGAAAAATATCTTGCTGTCTCTTCTTAAAACTTCAGAAGGCTGATGTAATGCTTTACCAATTATTTGTGACTTGTGTACTGTGCTGAAAGTTTGTTTAAAATAAATTTAGCTTAACTGCTCGATATTTTAGTTTATGATTATTTATGGTACATTATATATAGCTATAACGTGAGTATGTATTCTGAAAGGAACATACCTTTCTAAAAAGTTCAATAACTGTAATATTAGTGTCGTTAAAGATCTGTTCACATGACTAAATTGTATACTAGCAACTAAAGTTTCCTTTACTCATAATAGATGCTAGGTAGCGTTTGCAAACAATCCTTGTTTACAAACAGTGTGACTTCATTAATTCCTTGAAGAAAGTAATTTAATTAATGTTGAAAGTAATTTATATTTGAAAATAATGTTATGAGTAGGACTCACCAGACACTTTTCTTTTGCTGGTCTAAATTTTGTTTATTATTATTCTGTCTGGGATAGGAAAATCAATATATTGTTTACTGTGAATCTACTGTGGGTCTCAATAATGCATATATGTACTTGGGGAATGGGAAAGGTAAACTGATATATAAGCAGAAACTATATCTATATTCATTTATGTATGCTCACATACCGTACATAATATTTGTGATACCTAACTTAGAGAAAAAATGGAATCTATTTTAAACAATAATGTACTTTTATTTCTATATACAAATCAAAATTTCCTGGGAATGAGGCACATCTAAACAAAAGAGGCTCTGACCTGGCATCTAGTGTGCAAAACACACATATTATTACTTTTTACTTGTAAACTCACATAACCTCCTAAATTACTTATTGCTCTCCTAGGGTCTACTTTCCTCTTGGTGTCTCCAAACTATAAACTTACAGTTCTTGTACCTTTGTCTCTCTTTTATTGTCACTTCCAATCTGTCAGGAAATTTAGCTGATTCTACCTCAGCAGGATTGCTAGAATATTGTTCTTTTCATCGCTAGCACTGGCCTTTATTGCCTCCTCTCTGAATTACTCTGGCCACTTCCTCTTCCCACTAAGGAAGACCTTGGCGATGTGATAGATGCCTCTTTTGAACACTGTGCTCTTTGGAAGACGTCTTGTCTGTTCTAATCACACACGTTTCCAGAGATAACTTTGTACCCCCATAAAGAAGGGAACATACTCTATTTTGAAACAGTTTCCAATGATTTTGATACCTTACAATGTTTGGAATTATTGACATGTACAAAAAATTGGTGAGGCAGTTTGAGTGATTGCTTAGCCACCAGGGCCTCAATTTATTTGCTCTATTTACACATTCAATTTCGTGCCGACTGGCAGTGTGACCATACCTCTAAAAGCTGAAAATGGTCTGCTGTTCTTTAAATGTGCAATATCCTTCATAAGCTCCTGAAGATCCAAGTTCATGGTGCTGTTTCTCAAGACTGTGGAACTCGTAGGAGATGGAGCTTCTGGAGGAAGTGGGTTGTTGGTGGTAGTGTCTGATGTTTTATAACCTGCCTGCTTCCTGTTCTGTTTCCCCTCCTTGGTTAAGTATGAAATGTGACAAGCCTCTTCCTGCTGCCCACACTTTTCCCACCAAAATGAGGTATGCCCCCTACAACTATAAACCTTACTATTGCTTTCTCTCTTAGGTTGCTTCTAGTTAGATAGTTGTGACTGAATTAAGGAAAGTAACAGATACTTGATTTATTATATAGGTATTGTATCTTGTACAGTTGCTTGGGAACCAAGCTGTTGAAAATTTCTTGATTGTTAAGAATCCTGAAGTCAGTATGGCATTTCTGTTTTTTTTTTTCTTTAACTTTAAGCTTTTGTTAAGATTGCTAATTTGTCATGTGCATACTTTGTTTCCTGTACTCCTCTAGGCTTTCTGTGGTGTTTTTATTTATTTCCAATGCTTATCATCTGTTTTATTCCAATTTTTATTTTGCCTTTTCTAATCCATTTCAACTACAAAATATCAATTTTTGTTATTAAAATATTTCTAATATTATTATACTTGATGTTTTTATTTGAACCTTAATTGTTTGATATTTACCAATAAAGACTTGTGAACTAGATGCTGGGGTGAAAACCTGCTAGTTCAGAGAGGCAGATAAAACACCTGGCTGACCTTTCTTCCCTGCAGATGTCCTAGAAAGAGCCTTCCCTCCTGTATTATCTCAAAGAAAACTTCTCAAACTTAATGTCCCTCCCTTCTATTTCTTCTGCGTCTCTCTATTTTTTCCCTTACTTCCTCTAGCTGTCTGTCGTTTCTGTAGGCAGAGATGGCTCGTTTGTTTCCCGACTGCTCATATCCAAATAATCACACAGAAACTTTATTAATTGCGACACTGTTTGGCCTATTAGCTCGGGCTTCTTATTAACTAACTCTTACAACTTAAATTAACCCATTTGTGTTAATCTGGGTATTACAATGAGCTTGTGGCCCATATCTACTTTTACTCTGCTTACTTTCTCTCTATATGTCTGTTCAGATTTCCCACTTGGTTTTGCTCTGCTGAGGCATTGGCCAAAACAGCTTTATTCATTAACCAATGGTAATAAAACATATTGACAGCATGAAGAAGGGAATTCCACATCAGTTTTCCTGTCACCTGGTTGCTTGCTCAGCCTCTTAACCTTTAGCTGGCTTTATTTAATCCTGTTTATAGTATTCAAGAAGAATGCACTTGGATTAATGGTGTGTAGTATGTTTGAGCCACACGATAGGTAGATGCAAGTTTTTTTTTTATTTCTGTAAATAATGAAATGTTTTTGGTCCACACTGGGATCAAATATTCTGCAATGAAAGATATTATACTTGGTCTCAGAATTTATATATGGTTTTAAAATTATTCTCCTGTTATTTTGTCTTCCCTCCCATATGTACACATTCTCTCTCTCTCTCTCTCTCTCTCTCTCTCTCTCTCTGTTATCTGTTTGCCAATATTTAACCTAAAGGTTTCACATTCTTCTTAGAATTAGTTTCCAAAGTGAAGGTATTCTTATTTTCAGGCTGAATCTATAATTGAATGCTAATATTTTTATTTCACAGTTAATGATTATTCTCTTACAGACCTTTACTTTGAGTCTTTTAATACTTTGGATTTCTTTTAACTAGCTTAAAATGTGTAATGTATTCTGATTTTCAAAAATACATTTTAAGTGTATGAATTAGTTAATGAAGTGTCCTGGACATCATTTTCAGCAAGGAGATCCTAGAGACAAGATAGAATTTTTATTATTTTTGTAATCATTGCCAGATGTTGATTAGTTTTTCCTATATTTTTGAACAGTAAGAACTCTGAATTTTCAAGTAATAATTGCCATCCATTTTTTCAGCATCTATAACATCTGAGGTCATAGAATCTTCAGATATCTAAAAATGCAAATACAACAGTTTGGAAAAGTAAATACAAGACTTACATACTATTTTTATTTTACAACTGAATGTTAACAGAGAATTTGAAGCAGCTTTTCTTTTATGATTGTGGATCATGATATCTTTCATTGATTTAGCTATGCTCTTTATGCAATTAAATTTAAAAGGCTAAAATGAGCACAGCATACCGGAGTGCCACATTGTCTCTGTCCTGTCAGTGGAGTCTCGGCTCCCTCTTTTGGAATGCCAAAGTATGACATTTAGACCAAGAGTAAATAGTTTTTACATTTCAGTTCTTTTTCTTTTTCTTTTTTTCCTGAGCATGAAAAAGTAAAATCCTATTTTTAGCTTTTTGAGGTGCCTTACTACTTTGAAAGATTATGGTATTAGCACAGACATATAGCCTGAGCTCACAAGTGCACATGGACATGTCTTCCGCTTGATATTGGAATCCAGGCTATTATTTTTATTTTTTCAAATAACTTTGATTTTTATTTGAAGAGAGGTAGTTGCTTATTGCTTCGTAATCATTAAGTAAAATTTATAATGTCTATTAAAATCATTTAATTAGTAACATTTAATCTAGTAACAGGGAAGGCAAAGAACACAATCATCAGAAGCTTGGCTTTCCATTACCCAGAAGCTTTTCAAACATTTGTGGTTATCCATCCTACTCTACCACCAAGCATGCTTAAATCTGCTTTTCCTTGCCCCTCTTCTGTCTGTATTTATATGTTATTCAGGTATAACTACAAAGGATGAAGGTAAAGTAAGTCATATTTAGAGAAGTAAAAACTCTTAAAATCATCAAAATAAGACTGCTATAAATACAGTAAAAGTATAAATACTTGTAAAAAGAAAGTATTTACAAGAGTCTATAACTGGTTTTCCTGTTTGTGTCTAACTTCTCTTTGGTGATTCTCATCTATTTTCTTCATCTTCGTATATTATTTTCAGAACTTATTCAAAAATAGACATTATTATGAGACTGAAAATGTTATGTTACACTACTAAAACTAAATTTAATATAACAATAATGAAAGTGTGTGAATATTTTGAGGCATGTTTGTGAATTACATAAAAATATCTTCTTAGTATATACATTATGATGTTCTGTAGTAATATGAATTGAAGACTGTATAGCTAATGCTGTTTTTGCCTTTGTCAATGACAAGGTCTTTGACATTTTCATATTTGTATCACAGTAGATTTACTGTATCATCATGCTAACTGTGGTTAGTTTGTGAGGGCTCATTAATTCTGTGTCATTGAAGGATGTTCCATTTATAAGCAGTCATGGGCACTTGTTTGAAGAGCTAATGCTAATGAAACAATGATTTGTAATATTTTGCACTGGTGATTATAGACAGTGTTTAACAATTCTCCATTGTTGTGAATGCACATACCAGTTCTTCAAGCAAATGTTTGATAAATAAGACTGTAATCACCAGTAATTCTTAAAACTTTATAATGGGAAAATAGATAATTTTTGTATGGACAGTTTAGGTAAATATTTGATTGATACTAAAAGTAATTGTAAACTGAGCTTCAAATTCTATTCTGTATCTTGTAGGAACCTGTATAATCTTATAAACTCGTTTCTCAGCTGAACAGCAGCATTTTTTTATTAGTTTCTGTGATAGGAACTCATATTTAAACCAATGTTTTCATCAACAGTATGTCTGGTTTCTAAGGAATTAGTTTTCTGTTTCTGAAGAGTTTTGGCTATTTCAGGCCCACATGGGTGGGTTTGTCTAAACCTAAACACTTTTGTCTCTCTCCCATCTCCTGTCTCTCTCTGCACAGCACTTCCAGGTTTTCTGTTCTTGCCCATTTAGTTTTATAACCGACTCCATTGTCTTCTTTGGTTCTCTAATCCATATTGCTATCAGTATTTCTTCTTTGTGAGTCCAACTGTGCAACCTTTCTTAGACTTGCTTTAGTAATGAGTTTTCTATGTTTAAGCAGGGTTGGTTCTACAATCCAGTCCTTTGCTGAGATACATAGTCTCCATTCTCTGGCTTTTCTGCTGAGCATTTATGTTTATTTTCAGTATCCATCATACATTTTATAGAATAATCATTGAAATTCTGCTGATAGAATATACGTTCATCTTAAAGCTTGAACTTTGAAGACGTGTGCTTTGAAGAAGTTTTCTTCAAATCGAACATATTTTTGTGATTATTTTTGGCAAGACAGCTGATTTTGAATACATATGTGATCACATGTAGGAAAGTATATATAGAAACTATAGATACTGTGAGCTACTTCATTTTCACAGACTGGTTGCTTTCTTGTGTTTCCCATTCTGTACCTATGAAGAAGATGGTATTTTATCAAATTAAGCACCATTCATGGCTTATAGGTTAAAATTCTTGGCTGTATGACATACTTCACTTACTCATTCCATTCTTTCATATTATTTTAGGTCCGATTGCTAGGCCTACATTACATGAAGAAAAAAAAAAACTAGTGTTTTAAGCTTTATTCTCTCAACTACAATATTTTCCTTTCAGGGGTGCTGGAAGATAAATTAGAAAAGATACATTATTTGCTAAAACTTTGAATTAAAAATTATGAATTAATTGAAAGATAAAAAAATGAAAAAAAAATCACTTCATTTCAGCAGTAGTAGTAATTCATTTTGAAAATGTCAAACATCTTCAGAAGGAGTTCTGTGGCATATTGGAAACTTTATACACTGTGTTAAAATGTATTGTTGTGATTGATGTAATAGAATGCCAAATGGCCAGTAGCTAGGCAAGAGGTATATCTGATAGAGAGAGAGAGAGAACTCTGGGAAGAAGAGGTGGATTTACCAGCCAGCCAGAAAAAAAAGAGGTGCAAGATGAAAGAAACGTTAAAAATCATGAGGCAAAATGTAGATTAATATATAAAGATTAATTTAAGTTATAAGAGCTAATGGGGCAAGCCTAAGTTAAGGCCTAGCTTTCATAATTGATAATATGTCTCTGTGTCATTATTTGGGAAAAAGCTCGTGGCCTGAAAAAATCCAACTACAGCATACAGAAAAGAGATTAAGACATTTTTTTTTAAAGTCAGATAAGATACAGTTCATTGTAGCACCATCAAGAGGTTTAATGAACTCTTGTGAATGCATGACCTCTTATGGGACATACTTTGTTAAATAAATGATGTAAAGTATAAGCACCAAACATTTCCGAATCAACACAAAGAACTTTTGTGATTTACAAGAGATTAATTAGGGTTTATGTGAAATTATATTTTTTATTGTTTGAGACACTTAAATTGGTAGAATTAGTATACTTATAAAAATAGAAAAATCTTAAATTATTCTTAAAATATATGAAACAAAGTTAAAATACAAAGAAATACTTTAAATTTCAGAGAAAAATACATTATATTATTTGGAAAAATGAATTTATTTGTAGGATATTGGAAATATATTCCAAAATACTTGTGTTAGTTTTCTATTCTCTATTACCATATATATTTAAAAAAAATAAAAGTTGTCAAGCAGGGAGGGAGAGGTAGGAGGGGGTGTGGGAGAGTGGGAGGGGATTGCAAGGAGGGAAGGAAGTGTAAATACTTTAATGTAACAATAAAAAAATAAAAATAAATAAAGTTGATCATTTCATCTTACCTTTTGTTTTTCTTGTTTCATATTTGGCTTCCCTGAGGTGATTGAAATCTACAGAACCCAGAACCATGTTGAACGGCAGAAGAGATGTTAGTGGTGGGGATTAGAGTCAGGGCTCAGAAAATGATAATTTGAGGTGTTTCTTATGTGATTTCTGACTCTGTATCTAGGACAGAAAAGTCCTTGAGGAGACATGTATAGTTGACCAGCATTTCCCTATGGCATTGAGGCCCAAAAATTTCACAGCCAAAACAGGACCACACATCTAAATCATTCTTGGTAAAGATTAATTCTGTTATTGCTGAAATTGGATGTATGAGAGTACACAAAAATAAAAATAAAAGTTTTTCTTCTTTAAGTTCTTATATAAGTGATCATATGTGTCTAGACTGTTAGACTCTATAAATCTCTGTCTCCTGACTACATTTTCTAGAAATGCTTTCAATTTACAAATAAGCATTTTTGTCTTTGTATTATTATATTCCAAGTATCTAATTGTTTTATGATCTTTTATTCTTTAGTCTATACCTGTGTTCATAATATCTTAAATGTGATTATTAAAGTCTGAAGAACTGAAAGCTTTCTTCTTTTGTGCTCTAGATATGTGCAGGTTTTAAAAATATCAGTGTCTTATGCTTTAGTTTTTTGCTCTAAAGTATATAGGCACCTAGTTTTTCATTTCTTTTTTAATGACTTTCTTTTAATCGTATGCATGCATGTATGTTTCTGTGTAGTGGTATGTGCAGATGCCTGCCGATGCCCGTGAAGACCAGAAGAGGGGCTAGGATCCTCTGGAGCTGAATTACTCCATGGGTACTGAGATCCGAAATAGGAGCCTCTGGGAGAACTGCTAGGATTAACCCCTAAACCATCTCTCAATCCCCAACCTCTATTTGTTTATAGCTTTAATGAAAAAAAAGAGGAAGAAGTTACAGTTTTTGACTACTTAGGTGGTTGTTATTCTTGCTTATGTTTAATAAAAAAATCTCTTTTGCCAGGTATGCCCCCAACTAATCATAAAGTTTTGTGTTGTTCATGACAAAATACATACTGTCCAGCCTTTTTCAGCAGAGCAGGTTACATCTTGCTTCTTCTTTGGTCTGGGCAGGACTAGGGAGGAATGGGCTTCCTCCTTCCCAGCATTCTCCTGTTCTAATTGCCTGGCCTCTACTTCCTGTCTGGTTGACTCACCTATACTTCCTGCCTGGCCAATCAGCGTTTATTTATAACATGATTGACAGAATACAATTTTCTTTCACCAAACAACAAAAACAAATAATGTCAACATCAGTAACTAAATCATTGTATTCTTTCTGTAACTGAAAACAATGTATAAGAGCATGGATAGAGTGTCTGTTCCTTCTGTCACTTAGAACACATTGGCTTCTGATGATATTTATATATACAGGAAATTCAGCAAAATAATGTTCCAACATGATGTTTTGTTCTGTTCACAAAGCAAAAATGATCGCTAGATATATTAGAAAGAGGCTCATATAATATAAACATATATATNATAAACATATATATATATATATATATAACTTTAATGATCATATAGTAATAGAAGATGAGCAAAGAATTTAAATATGTTCTTAAAGATACACATCTGGGGATTCACCTGAATTTTTAACTCATTTGATTTCCTGCATTGGGCAGTGCTCTTTAACTATATCCTCTATTAGTTTTGTGGGGCTATTTTAAATCAGAGCCATCTCATTTTCTTTTTAGGTCGTCATTACCAGTAAAAGTGGTGAGATTTTGTATCGCATTTCACCATGGGCCAAGTATGTGGTTCGTGAGAGTGACAATGTGAATTATGATTGGATACACTGGGATCCAGAAGACACATATAAAGTAAGGACAATAGATTGTAAATAATTGCTTATTTCAGTATTTCTTGGGAAAATAATTTTTATATTTATATTTATAGCTTTTGTGACAATGCTCAAAGTTTTGCTTTCTTAGTGTTTACTTGATAGTGTTCCTATATTATACGTCTTATATCATTTTCTATTGTATCTTTCCCATGAAGCAGAAGTAAGGGTTTTCTTTCTTCCTGGTTTTGAAGTTAGTAAAAAACAGTAAATTTCTCTATACTTTTCAAGAAGGAATATTAATATTTTGGGTTACAATTTCAAATGTACAAAGACTTAAAAATTTAATATGTGAAGATGGATTTGTATAGTTTTTTTAGATTTGTTTATTTATTATGTACACAGTGTTCAGCCTACATGTATGCTTGCAGGCCAGAAGAGGACACCAGATCTCATTACAGATGGTTGTGAGCCACCATGTGGTTGCTAGGAATTGAACTCAGGACTTCTGGAAGAGCAGTCAGTGCTCTTAACCTCTGAGCCATTTCTCTAGCCCTAGATTTGTATAGTTTTGAAAAGGACAGTGGGATGGCAAACTAATGTATTTAGGGGTTATATTATGATTATGTTCCACATGTGTTATATGCATTTTAGAACTAATTTTTCAGTCATTTATATTACTTAATCTTGCTAATGAATGATATGTATTAAATAAATACATTATATATGCCAATTAGAACTCCATGTTTTTTCCACAGCATAGGTTTAAAAATGAAAAAGAAATCTCCAATCATTGATGCTGCATGCCTATTTCATGACTTTTTAAAGTTGACTTATTAATACAATCCTATATATGATTAAGAAACATGGTGAATGCAACCATTGTCTTTGATGGGAGAGAACAATCACAAGTGTTTCACTGAATTTAGCCACTATTTTATTTCACATACTTGATTAGTTAGTGTCACAACTGAATGCTTGCTTTAATTCTATTTGTAACTCTGTATTCTGTAGTTGAAGCATTCCAGACCTAAGAAACCAAGAAGTCTAAGAATTTATGAATCTCATGTGGGAATTTCTTCTCATGAAGGAAAAATAGCTTCTTATAAACATTTTACAAGCAATGTACTACCAAGAATCAAAGACCTTGGTAAGTAATAATTGTGATTTTTATTCAGATAAAATTTTAATGAGACTGTTCTCTTATTTGAAAAGCTAATTACAAGTCTCTTTTTTGTGTTAAGAGATTAAATATGTAATAAAGTGCATTTTATTTTAGGCTTCTCCAATTGCCCTGTAATAGTGATAGCATAGAAAAGAGAAATGGAATAAGATAGAGCATAAGCATTCAAGATATTATTCCAATTTCAATTTAAAGTAATGTGAACTGGTGGGTTCCAAACTGTAGATAAATATGCGAGTGTAATTACTTTTCTACAGAAGATAACCTTTGTCATTTGACGTGGTCATTGATAATAGCCAGTCCATTTTATTATTTTATGAAAAAATCTAGTATTTGTAAGATGTCTGGAACTCATTTTGGGTCGGTTATTATATAGTGGCAATGTCTGGATGATTTTTCTCACAAACATTTCTCGACCACACTTGAAACACATTGAGACATTCACATATCAGACATGACTGTCTTCAAAGAAGCCTAAGAATAAATAGTATTAGGTTGACTGCCTGCTTCAATAGATGTTATATTATTATTTTTCTTCTTATAGGTAATGTAGTTTAAAAAATATTCTGTAGCATATTTGTTGCATGCTGCAGAAGCTGGAGAGGAAAACAAAGTACATTTAATTATATCACTTCTGCCAGGGAGTTTAGTTTTTAACTAGAGGAACAATTTAAATGCAAGTCAGGGTTAAAGTTTTCACCTATGTATAGATCCTAATTATCTGTGATTGCAAACTGAACTACAATTCCAGAAACTAAAATTAATCAAATTTATTGTTAGCGGTGAATTGTTGGTGGATAGGTATTATGTTAAATTTGCTCATTGAAGAAGTACTTTCTTTATTATAGAATATTAAATTATTTATACCTGGCT
The DNA here is from genome assembly GCA_001685075.1 of Bramus lutescens. Lineage (NCBI taxonomy): Eukaryota > Metazoa > Chordata > Mammalia > Rodentia > Cricetidae > Bramus > Bramus lutescens. Next base: position 75,457 of record LOEQ01009057.1, on the reverse strand, counting down.
TTTAATATGTGCCTTAGCAGCACAGGATGCTCCTCTGCACCATTGTTTGAGTTGCCTAGCACTGTGAGTAGAGAGCACACTAAGGGAGACATTGAAATAAACAATAACCATGCAAGGTGGAGCTTGATGAGAATAGTACCTATTATATAATGGAGATGTAATTAAAACTCCAAGTTTTACTCTAAGATATATATTTAATGTCCATCATCTGATACATGTGTTTCTGTTAGGTCTGTTTCAATTAAATCATTTTCCTTTTGCAACAATATGCCAATGGTGAGATCAGGGAGAAATGCTTTAAGTATATAAATTCTTACTTTTGAATTTGTATTTGTGAAAGTTACAGAATGTTTAATGCGCTAAATACAATCATGAAGAGCTACAACATGGCAACTAAAAAGAATGAAGATAATATGGGTTTTGGTTTTCTCACAAGTTCAGTTATATATTTAAATGACTTGTTAAGGAATCTGATTTTATGAAATTTAATAAAACTGAAGTTTATATTAATTGGACATTAGGAGCATAATACAAATACTTAGCATGTTTGTTGCACAAATGTTTCCAAGCAAACTGAGCATACGTGAAAAATGATAAAATTGTACTTGTAAGAAAAGAAAAACTGATTTCCCTCAAGATTTTCTGTTTCTTTATTTTGTAAAAGATCAAGAGGTTCTCTTTTCTCTGATTATTTACTTATGACTAGTTCCACTGCTATTATGAATATTTAAAGGACAATCCCTACCTTTTGAGTGACTTCATTTACAACTAGAGAAAAAATATATTCTGATGAAGAAAGAAAAACTGTGGTTTGTCCCATGTCTGTGTGTACACATGAAACACACTAAATATTTTAGAGTAAGTCCATAGGGACATTGCTCCTGGCTTCATAATACTTACTTTGTAGAAAAAATGAATTTGATATTGTTTCTTAGGCTATATTGTAAAATATCTAAACCATGATGAAAGAGGCAAATTAAAAAGCATATCATGCAATCAGTTACTTTTATTTAGCCTCTTAATCTTCAGTATGGATATTACAAGTAAAGCTAAAGTTTAGCATATGCAGATTTTCATGTTTAATATTCTAAAGCAAATTATGTATATATTTGCATATCATTTGTCACATATTAAAATGAAGACATTTCAAATAATTAGGTAGTATGTGGCTCTAAGAGACAAATGTCCACTTGTTTTATAAGGTCAGACAAGTAAATTGTGTCGGAGTAGTAGAAATTTACATGCTGATTAGAGCTTCTAGGTTCATTGTAAAAGTTATGTCTTTAGAACATGCAATTTTTCATTCTGTTTTGAATGTAGTTTTGACTTTCTTTGGGCTTTGTGTATATAGGATACAACTGCATTCAGTTGATGGCGATCATGGAACATGCTTACTATGCCAGTTTTGGGTACCAAATCACTAGCTTTTTTGCAGCATCAAGGTAAAATGAATATTTGATGTTCATGTATATTTCAAATAATGTAATCAAATTGTATTTTAACATTTAGCTTCATTTTGTTTTATAACCCCACTTACAGTTCTTTGACTGAGGTCATTGACTTTCATCAGAAAGATGTAGTGTTGATTGACCCAGATTTAATGTCAGGTTTCCTGGAATGATATCAGCTGATAAATATGTACTTACTCACTGACACATACCTTTATACACATGCTTAGTCAGAAACTGTGTCCTGTGCAATCCTGTACTGAACAAACTCCACCTTTTTATAGGAAGAGATTGGTGTCAGGTGGGAACATGTGGGAGTATCTATACTACACAGATACAATTCTTAACTCAGACTTAAATCTACCAGAATACGGCTGTTTGTAAAGACTACCCTAAATGGTCCTGTGTGCCTTGATTACCACAAATTGAACAAACCCAACATTAATTCTGCCTCATTAGTTTACAGTATGGGAAATAGACATTAATTTAGTACCCATACATATAGTGGTTTCTACTGCTAATAAGCACTAACAACAAATTGCTTTTATAATGCTGCAAAATTGACTATAAATTAAATCTCATGTGGTAATTGAAGTGGATTGAAACTCTCAGTGACATAGCTGAGGAAGGTTTGAAGGACCTTAAGCTTATAATAGTCTAGAAGATACTGACTAATTTCCTTACATCTCCCTGTAGTTCTCTTTGTTTGTTTATATACAGTATGTAGTGCTTTCAGCTTGTTTTCTAGCTTCATTCAAGAAGCTGCCAATCTCTCTACTATGAAGTGTGTTTGTTAATGCTTCTGGTGACCTTCATCCCTGGAGAAGAGTGGCTTTTCTTGGTTAACTCAAACTGTCAGAATCACTTAACATGGTCACATTCCTTTACCTCCTTGGAAGGTTTTTATTGTTCTCTTTAATTCCAGAATATAATATCCCGCTTTAGTATCTCTCACCTCACTTTTTTTTGGGGGGGGTACATTTTCTTTCACTTCTTCCTTCTGCGCTTTCCTTTTCACCTTTCTACTTAAGATGAAACTTTCTAGTTTTAGTCTGTTTTGTTTCTGTCCATTCCTTCCAATTTAGTACAATTTCTATGTTAATTTTATTTTTCTAATCTTTATGCATTGTGTTCTCTACTTGTCCAGTATATATGTTTAATATGTTACACATTACCTCACCATGCCCACCATCCTCCTTCTCCATCATATTTTCTAGTTCAATAAGTGACACTTTCATCTTCTAATTCTTCGAGCCAGAATCTGGCATTATTCTATTCTATTTCTATCCCTTTTTGTTCTCTGCTTATTATAAAACTTAGCCATCTGCCACTTAACATTGAATCCTAAATCTGGCTGCTCACCTGCCCCACTGTTCCTACTCTAGCCAAAGTTGACAGTCTTTTACTTGGCTTCTTTCAGTAGCTCTGTATTTGTTATTTGAACTTTTATTATTGTCTTGATTCAAATATCTTTTCTGCACTATAGCCTAAGCAAAGAATTTAAAGATGAATGTTAAATTGTGTGGATCTCCTGTACATACTCTCCTTCAGTGAGTTTCTGTCTCTTTCAGAAAAGTGTCAATATTCCTTTGGTCATATGACAGCATTTATGAGGCCTTTTTGCTCTCTCTTTTGATTTGTCCCTTCCACATCCAGTTAAGTCTTCATATGTTTTTAGGTCATTTTAGCTTGTAATCTCCAGTACCTATACTAATTTCTCTGAATATTCCTCTCATATACCTGTCTTTCTTTTCCTCCCTCCTTTCTGGCTCAGTGTCACCTACTCACCTATATGATCCATTCACTGATGACGCTTCTGGAAACAGTGTGCTTCTATTTTCAATTTGCCTTTGAAAAATTATTTGCTATTTTATTCTTCATGTCTTATTCATGTTTCTGTCTCCTCATTTTAGTGTAAATTGCAGAACAGTGATATTAATATTGTTCAATATGCAATTTCTAGCATATGGGAAATGTCATGGCTCATGGTAGCTATCTTAATATATATTTAATTAACAAAGAAAGAATGAAAGAAATGACTGAATGAAGTTGAGGGCTACTCATGTATTGAGGCTGTTTTTCAGTGAATAAAACTATCCCATTGTGAATATTATAAGGAAGGGGTAGAATGATATGAAGAGCCCAATAATATGAGAAATGGCAATCCTTGACATCTTGGCATTACAATCAGTTTTTTTTTAGAGGATAACATTATTTTTTTTTAACTTTTCAGTAGAGTGGCTCATTAGAAGAATTGCTGTTTTCTAAGTATTGCACCGTGTAATGAAAAGGCACATGTATGCAGCCTCTGCTATGAAGAGGCATGTCATCTGATGGGCAAGAGAGATGATAACAATATCAAGGACACTTATGTACCCAGAACTTAAATTTGATGCCTAGAAAATAGTAATGTGGAGATTGCTTTGGGGTGCCATAAAGCCTTCTGGAAGTGATTTTTGTTTTCTACTGGAGGGAGACTAAGAGACTGTGTATAAGATAACCATCTCTTCTGCATGTATGAACTATTGGTGAAACATGACACATTCTCTTGGCCCACTAATTCTAGCAAAATTCTAGTTTAAAAACAAGGGAGAATGGACAGCTTTGAGTACTTTGAGGAAAGAAGTATTCTAAGGGCCCCTTACCTCGTTTGTTTGCATGCAGGCAAAAGGACAAATATCTGGAAAGTATTGGTGACCATAACTGACTCGACTTGCTTATAGAGGAAACCTCAAGGATAAAAACATAGAGTTTTACTATTTTGTGTATCCCCAATGCAAATTTTGTTTAGCATAGAGTTCCATTTAACAGCTTTTGTTAATTAATATTTTATTTAATCCTTTTAATTTATATAAAATAGCACTTCCAAGTATATACTTTTTGTATTTATATTTTCAGTTTTGTATTTAAAATAGCTAATACCATGCTGGGCATAGGCATTGATGCACAATTGCTGCTTGCTTTCAATGTGATGTAATTTTTTTCTGTGCCCTTTCCCTTCAGTCGTTATGGAACTCCTGAAGAACTGAAAGAACTTGTTGACACAGCACATTCAATGGGCATCACAGTCCTTTTAGATGTGGTACATAGCCATGCTTCAAAAAATTCAGAGGATGGGTTGAACATGTTTGATGGGACCGATTCTTGTTATTTTCATTCTGGACCCAGAGGGACCCATGATCTTTGGGATAGTAGATTATTTAACTATTCTAGGTAAGTACATAGAACATGAAACTTGTGTTTTTTAAATTAATTTCTAGTATTTTCACTTCATCAATTTATGTGTGTTCTATTACTGTTAGCTAATGCTTTTGATTTGATTTCTAAACATATACATAAGGAATTTTAGCTATCGTATAGTACATGTATTTATGGCATATTATGTTAAATTTCAACTTTATAAATATGCAATTTAAAATATTTTGTTGGTATTGACACTTAAAGGTTTTAATGTGGGTAATTTATTATTAAAATTTAAAAGATAGCTTTATCTTGTTGGATCAATCATAGAAAATCTTTTGTTAAAAATACACATTGTTTTAAGGAGGCCACTCATGCATTATGTCTTCATATATCAAAAGAAGTTCAATGGCTCTGTTTACAGCTAACATATTAAACACAAGCTAGATTTCTTTTTACATACCCTGTTTCATTTTAACCATTTAACCATTTATTCCTGAAACAGGGTATGTAAAAAACTAGCTTTCCATCTATATAGAATCAGCTAGTTTAGCTGATCAAAATTTCTAGTAGCTTATAGAATATTTTAATATGTATGTGTTTTGCACGTGACCCATCACATGAGTCTGAGTTCGGAGTTTTCAACTTGTAGCATAAAGATGCAAGAAACTTCAAATTGTGAGATGTCAGATATTTTGAGTAGAGGCACCTAACCTGTCGCCAGTGCTTAAATCTTTTCTAGACTGTGGGGTGTCATATATTTAGAGTCTCACAACCTGTACATTAGGTGTTAGAATCTTTTCTACTTTCAAAATGAATTGTATGATATATTTTTTATATTTCCACTTATGCTAAGTAATTATATCAATTGAAAGTATAGTTTACATTTTTTTCAAATTATGCTGTTTAAATTTAATCAGCTAAAATATGCACAATGTTGGGTAGCATGCTTTCCTGACAACCCAGTTGGTCTTTGTTTCTTTTTGGTTGTTTGGGTGATTCCTGTTCTTTCAGGCTACTTTTTCTGAGCTTCTTCTAAGCAGCGCAGCTTTTCTAAGCAGCACAGCTTTTCTAAGAGTAATTCTTGCTGTATGTATTCTTGAGGAGGGAGGGCCCTTGTGAACCTTATCAGTTTCAGTGATTTCCTGAAACTATTTTGAGTTGCTTATTTCCGTCTCTGTAAGATGAAAGGTTTTACTTCCTCTTAGAATATTCTATAGTTTTACTCCTTGTAAACACCCTATATCAAAACATCCTTTTGTTCCTCTTTCCATTTCTCTCCTATATATCTTAAGAAGTTTGTATGATGATGGAATTTATTGATTTTGCTTTTAGAGACAGGATTTTCCTGTGTAACAGTTCTTGCTGTTGCCTGTCCTGGAACAGACTGGCTTCAAACTCACAGACATCTGTCTGTCTCTGTATTTTAAGTGCTGGGATTAAAGGTGTATACCACCACACCAGGATGGAAAATTTTAACTTCAGAGAGGAAATTGCTTCACAAAAATTTTCTGCTGTCTATTATTAATTGTGCTTGTATAGTTTACCATTATTCTAAAGCCATTTGTATAAATTTGTCATTCACAAGTAAATTCCTACTCTTTTGGTTCATTATTTTTCAGTTTTTTGAACCAGTTTCAAATTTAGTGACTAAGATACCAAGTTTTTACTCTGTTTCTATTTTGAGCACACTTTTCTTGTTGTATCAGCTGGAACTGTTGTGGTCCATGAGAAGCCTTATAAAAGACCACCAGACTCATATGTAATCACCAAGAGTGTTTAATTCTCTAGAGCAAAAATTCCAGCATGCAGGGTTAAAGCTGTCAGACAAAGTGGCAAAATGGTGACAGCAAGAGAAACTCACAGGTTCCTTTTGATCAAGATTATGGGAATTCCAGGGAGGTAACGTTAGTCTGGGAGCTAAGTGGTGGGTTTAAACAAAGTTTATGTGATGTGATTCCCCCTTTAGCTGTGAATATGTTTTTTTTTTAACATTGGTTAATAAAGAAGCTGCTTTGACCTATGACAGGACAGAATAGAGCCAAGCAGGAAATCTGAACATACATATATGGAGAGAGAGAGAGAGAGAGAGAGAGA